>JAULKK010000006.1:15480538-15501353 GCA_032355705.1 Rubia peregrina
TTCATATACTCAAACTTCCAATACCATTAATGGATTCAACAACCAAATTCAAGCACAATAAATACACAATAGCAAAGTATTAAATAGCTTACATATAGATCTCAAGACATGGTCTTGGAAGCCTTAATTAATTTCTTCCAAGGTTATGTTTAGCTACTAGAGATCATACTAATTATCAAAACAAAAGCAAACATGAATTCAAGATAAAACAAAGATGGAAAAGGTGAAAAACTAGGTTTTAGTGCTGTAGAATCGGGAGAAGAAGAATGAGGAAGAAGGAGAAAAGTAGTGAGTATTTATAGTACAAAAAATCCAAAAAGTAGGTCTGGATCGAGGACCGTCGCGACTCGAGACACGGGCATCGCGACTTGCGACGGCTAGAGTACTCTTCCCTCATATGTTGTCTTCTTTTTGGTCTAAGTGTAGTTGTCTCATCTTCCCTTCTTCGGGTCTTCAAGGTCTTCGTTGTCTTCAAAATGTAGTCTTCAAATCTTCAAAATATAGTTTTCATGGTCTTCAAATCTTCAACAATTACCTTGTCTCATGAAAATCTTATTAAAAGTGATAAGAGCGATAAAGTCGCTATTAACCCTAGTAATAGAATTTCAAGGTAAAATGGAGTATCTAAAGCACAAAACATACCAAAATGAGTACAAAAGATCCCAAAATCATCGTATAATATGGACATATCAATAACCCTCGACTCTCTTGGGGGCTAATAGTATTGGTTGCGCATAAGCCCATAACTCGGGTCAAAATCCGTACAGTCGCACTCTGATCTCGACACTAGGTCGGATCCCATTACGAAGAGAAAATCTCACGTTCAAAGTATATCTATAAAATCATAAATATATGGTAAGTCTATGTGGTAAGACACTTATTGCTATATGGAATTAGCATATTTATCCCATGGTGATTTAGAGAACTTGTAGGGATCAACCCCTACAAATACTGCCACGTGTTTCTATTCCATTCATTCTATTTTTAATTTTTAGAGCAAACACTTTTAGTCTGATTTAACATCGGAGAGTCTTTCTCGGTACCCCAGGGCTTTATTTTGCTGGTTCGGTGCTCGGGAACAAGATTCGACCACAAAGTCAGTGTCCACCCCACATCAATTAATGTACATTCGATGATTTTGCTTCAAAAAATGTTAGAAGGATGATTCCATTTAAGTAAGTTAACGATGTTTATGATTTCATTGAGAACTCGTATTTCACTTAGAGTAGACTGCACAAAAAAGTATAATATTATACATATGTATATATTATAACCCTTTACACCAAACGTAGCAGAATTGGCTAAATTGCCACCAGTTGAAACTAGAGTTGGCGCTAATAGGAAACATAAAGTAGTTGCATTGAAGGACAAAAACTATCATAGTTGTTTGAAAATCCAAACCTTATATTAATTTGACAAAAAGTCATTACATTGAGATTATCCTTGTATAATTGAGTGATGGAAATTGCCTTTCATATAAATACTCTCTCCGTCCCATTTGTATTTGCACACTTTCCTCTTTGGGTTGTCCCACTTAAATTTGCACACTTGCCATTTTGGGGGAAAATCTGCAATGAAAAAGACTTCATTACCCTTTAAGTTCTAAATATTTACCTAACCCACATAAAACCCTTTTTGCTTGCCTCACTCCATCCGCTTCCTTTGGTTTCGTCTCCTCCATTCTCTGCATTTCTCATCTCTTCCATAGCCGTGTCTTCATCGCCATCTTCTCCCCTCCGTCGCCATCTTCTTATCCGTCGCCTTCTACCCTCCATCACATCTCACCCATCATCATCTTCGTAACATCTCATCCATCACCATCTTCTCTTCCTTGCATCTCACCCACCACCTTCTCATCTCCTCTATCGCATATCACCCACCACCATCTCATTTCTATCGAGTATAGTTTTTTGCTGGGGATTTTTGGTTGAGTCGTGAATCTATGAAATTGATTGTAGATCTCATTCTACAACCTGGGTTTGGGACCGATTTCGGTTATTGTTTTTGTTGATTGTTGTTGATTTTGAATTTAAAATGGGATTTTAAATTTGATATTGTGAGTTTTGACTTCTGAATTTGATTCGGAATTAAGGCTTTCGATTTGGGTGAAAGTACAATGGTTTTTGTGGATTTGTAGGTGGTGAAGGTGATGGCGGCTGAGGTGGTGGTGGAGGGCCTGGTGGCGGACGGATGCAAGGTGGTAGTGAGGAAGATGAAGGGTACTATTGTCCTTTCACATGTTCAGAGTTTTTAGTACCATTTTCTCTCTCTGCAAAAGCAATAGGGATAGAGGGAGTACTTAAATATTTAATAATATAATTTAAAGCTTATGTGGAAACAAAAAACTAATCCATCTGATCCTCTATTTATGTCCTCCTTTTTTCTGACATTTTTTCAAGACATGTTTGACTACCGTTAACTTTAGTTGTGTACGATAACAAACTATTAAAATTTGCTTTTTAGAAACTATATATTACGGAGATTCCAAAGACATATCTCATAAGATGCCGTTATGGTCAAACATGCCACGAAAAAAATTACGGTCAAATGAGGCCATAAATAAGGGACACTAAAATACAATTAATTGGGTCATCATTGGAATCACCGACTGACGCCTTATTAAAAGCTTTCGTTGTAAGATTAAAAACCCTACGCTACCACCAACTCTCTTCTTCCTCTGAAAGTTTTTCTCCATCTTCTTTTCTCCATCTCCCTATCATGTGGAGATGAGGAAACAATATTCTTTTCTTCAATTGATATACTTTTAATGATTATGTTATTAAATAAGTATGGATTTGTTTCCATACATTATTATTGTTCTTCGACTTGATAGATTAGATGATGTGTCCATGATGAACATTTAATCTAATTGTTCATGTCGGTGTATTTTGTCCGATCTGGTTTCACAGGTTTTCGTGATTTCGTTTGTATTTTTCTATTAGGTGTCACATTCTCGATCTGTGTTTTTCAAGGTGTTTACAGTTTGAACAATATAGATCGTGTATTGGATCAAGATCAAGTGGTGTTATAACTGTTGTAGATCCTTGTTTGGCGTAGTGATATTGATGCTGATACGCTCCTCTTCGCCAAGTGATCATGATTTTTGTGGAAGCGAGTTAATATCCTTGAGGGCAAAGTTGCATTTTTTGTTGGATCTCTGATCTGTAATAGTACAAACAATCAGTTTAGTTGACATGTAATTTGAATATCCTTGTAATAGATTAGTTATTGCTAGAGGCTAGTTATGTTGGATATCAATTCAACTTATTGTAATCGACGTTGGGCGTTTTTCCCACCATCTTGGAATGATTGATTTTTCTACAATAAAAAAATACAATTATGTTGGTATGCCTTGAATACGTTTTAGCCGCTTCGACAGGTTGGTACGAGGGTTTTGCTATTTGGGTTGTTATTGGTATTCTGTCCTCTGTTCCAGTTTGGGCCAAAATATTTTTGGGCCCAAAGCCGTTAGGGTTTAAGGTGGAGAGGGATATATAAAGTGTCTCATCCTTTTATTGTAACTCTAAGAGATATGATTGGTAGAGAGTAGAAAATCTGTAATTCTGGCTTTTCTCTCTAGTGGAATCCGATCTTGGTCGGCTGTGGATGTAGCCAATTAGTGAACCACGTAAATTCTCGATGTTTTATTTTTCGCTTTATTTTCTTTGCTTGTTCTTTCTCTTGTATACAGTACAACAAATTAATTGGTGTAGTAATTTAAAGACGGATGCTATTCGACCTGACCCATCCCTCAGACTGACCCGCTCGATCACCTCCGAGTAAACACCACCTGAAATAGCCACCATCTCTCTGATGAGTTGAGCGGCTTGCCGGAGGAAGGCCCCTTCAACATCTAAATAGATCAAACACTAATAACCCAAAATTTCCCTAAATTTCTTATGGACTATGTACTTCATGTATGCAACAAAAATGGGGGGTTTTCTCCCTCTTCAACCGAAATCTGGAAAAAATAATCCTAGGAAAAACAAAGAAAGTAGAAGAAAGCAAAAAAAAATTAATGGTCCTTCCCCTTCATTTGAAGACAAAAAGGGGGAAGAAGATAAGAAAAAAAATCTGGGTACTAGATTTTCTGGAGGGCTGGAGAGTACATATGAACAGGAGTAAGCAATGAAGTAGTTGCATTTGCATATCCTTAACGTTATCATACAAGCATTTGCATATCCTTAACGTTATCATACAACAATTACCCATGACATGAAAATTCAAAAGCAAATTTAGTACTATGTTTAGATGAACTCGCCAATTCAGACACCGTCCGCTACTGTCTCGAACAAGTACAATAACAAGCGACGCGTGTGACATATGGATTCTTCACCGTCATTTGCTAAGAAGGGAGAGAATGCACATTTTGATGAAGGAAATATGGACTCAGATGCAGAAGTTTATGGTGTGCTGCCTGTCAGAAAAACTAACCAATGCAGTGATAACATACATATAAAGATTAACAGATGGTAGCAAAATTTGCAATCTGATGAACACTTTCTTCACCTAATGGAACTTCAGAATCAACAAGCAGACTAAATGTGCAATGATCACAGTCAGGAGCAAGAAGCAGATTCTACTAAGGCTTCAAAATGCTGCTGCTGAAAGTTCTAATAACCGAGCCCAACAATAGCAGGTTGTAAAAATAACATGTTCCACAAGATTACGAATTCCTAGGGTTAACATGTTAGCCACGATGAGAACCATCATGAATCAGAACAGATAGAAAATTTTGACATCCAGAATGTTGCTTAGGCGAAAAATTGTTCCTCGACTACTGCAGAACTATGCAAAAGCGGAACAATAGCCTCAACATTCGACCAAAAAGAATCAGGATTCTTCAAGAGCGAGTGAGGAACAGGAGTTAGGCTAACTTTATCAATGAGTGCTAAGAATATGCTGAACCAAAATATGCCAGAAGAATGAAAAATAAGAGCTAGCAGAAGTCAACATCAAATAAGAACACATTTTAGTAAACAAGATATAGCAGAAAACCACTAATCAGCCAATAAGCACAAACGTTGAGAGTGCAGTAACAGGAGAACTTTGAATTCAAACTCAGGGAACCTTCTGCCCAGCAAATACAAACATATGCATTCTAGAACTAGGTAGCAATCATTAGCTATAGGTAAATTCAAACAGTTAGAGTCGCAAATGAAGCCTGGTGTTTTACAAGAGATCAAATTGCTATAAAACTTGAAATTTCTGGGTCCAAATGCTATATATAGTTAAGAGAAACTTCAAGTTATTCCTGACTCGTATGACCATGAATGACCTTATTGGAGGAAATCATCGAGCACAACTGATATACAAGCTATGCTGTTGACATGGCCAAAATTATATCGCAAACAATCATCTTTACCATGGTTGAAATGTGGATTTTCAAGCTGCTCGTATATGATACATAAAGTTTCTCTATTTGCATATCTGTGCACCAATTCAAAGACGTAGAAGGGACCTCTATGCAACAGAACATCCTCTCAAAGTAGCAATATCGGACATCTCCTTCAGCATCCTTTGAAATGTCAGATTCATATCCAAAATTCATGCAGCACACAGAAGAGCTTCCCTCCAAATCCCCAATAAATTTCCAAGGAAATCACCCACAAATAAGGCATTGCCCCGTATATAATTAATTAGTCTCCTTGTATAACTTCAGCGACCCTTAGCCCCTGAACCATGCTACTCCAGTAGCATTGAAGCCTGTTCGACTTAGGAACGGTTTCAAACCATTCCTTCATCTGCTTCATTTTCACAGTCTCAATCTTAATTATCCCCGAGTAATCCACACAATGATGGCGGACTTCCACCCTAAATTTTCTCTAGTTCCAAATAACACATAATTCTCAAAGCCAGCAACTACAGCAGAGAATTATGATCGCTCCAACAAAACCATTACTAACACTAGAAAGCTCAAATCCTCAAACTCACCATTTCCTCTCAAACTACTCCATAAAGCGCCAAATGCCAATGGAGATTGCCATTTGCCAATACCAACAATTTCCCACTTTGTCCATCAAAACAACATCCAACAAGAAGCAATATACCAATTAAGTATCCCTTCTTACAATGTCTACAACTCCGACCTAATTTCGCAATGGTTTCTCTTATGTTCCCCTGATATTTCAATCTGTATCAAACTTACAATCAATCAAATGATGATACCTAATCAGCAGAATCCAAATGGGGATTGCATTCCGCAGCATAAAAATCATTCTTTTCAATAAAAAATCTTAACCTGAACTCCTTACTGTTGGGGTCACTGCACGGGGACTCGCAGGAGGAATGATCCGACGCCGGCGGTTGCTTCCCACACAAACAACAGCCTGAATGTACCAAATCACCCGTCTCCTTCTTCTTCTTCTTCTTCTTCCTCCTTCTTCCTCTGCTCCGCAACAGCTGCAGAGTCTTCCCGGCCTTCCCGAACCTAAACACGGATACCCTTTTGGACTCCTTCGGACCCTTTTCATCGCCGGCGCCGCCACTAGCAACGGTTATTTCTTGATCAAGGCCAGACATGAAAATTTCCAAAAACACAAAAAATCCCACCTTTCTTTTCTATTTTTTCCCCTTCTAATTTCTTGGTGGTTTGGAAAAAATTGACCAAGTGGTTGAAGAATAGGGACCACGGGAACTACAAGAAATACAAAAGTGTATGTGGGCTGTCAGTTCCATAAATGAATAGATTGCAGGACTAAAGAAAAAGGAATTCAGTAGAATTGCAGTTAGATTACAAGTTGAAGAAGAAGAAAAGAAGGGATTGAGGAGTATAATTTGTGTTCAACTGTCGTTTTTAACGCCATCTTTGTCGGCAACGGCAATGTTGTAATGGACATTGAGTAGCACTTCCAGTAACTACGAAGATTTCAGATGTTAATAAAAAGGGTAAAATGCATTTATGCACGGAAATCTTTATTTAGTGCACATATATTTTCTAATTTTTTTTAAAAGTGCACATATACATTTCAACTTTTTGAAAGTGCACATATATCCACCAATTTTTTGAAACTGCATATATATTCCTCTCCAGTTTTTTTAAAAGGGCACATTTATCCCTCCCTATTTTCCGAAAGTGCACATTAACTTTTGAAAAATTGAGTGATATATGCGTACTAAACAAGGAAGATGAAAGGATACATGTGTACTTTAAAAAATTGAGGGGTATATGTGCGCTAAGCAAGGAATGTAAATGTATGAATGCACTTTACCATAATAAAAATTATAAAACCGTGTTTATCGGTAACTTCATACTTCCTCCGCTTCAAGAGTTTGTCACTTTTTTAAAGAAATTTTAATTTTATGGGTTTTGATACACATTCATTTTTGAGGGAAAATGCATTTTAACCTATGTTTTGTTCGAAATTGCATATATAAACTTGTAAAAATCTGAAAGTGCAAATTTAACACTGGACATAATTTGGCAGCAAATCAGTGAAATGACCATTATAACCCCGAGTTTAAAAACTTTTAAAAAAAGTACTTTTATATTACCCTATATAATTGACATAAGTGTCAATATAACTTTTGAGTATTCGAAGATGCTAATAGATAATCATTGAAAGTGCAAAATTATCGATTCCAACAACTTTTGGCTGGAATTCTATGGAATATCTGTTTTGCCCTTCTGGGAAAAAATAAAAATCCAATAAAAACAAAATTACTATTATACCCCCAATAAACTTCACATTTTTCTTCTTCCAAATTGATAAAGAACATCTATTGCGCTCCTCCTCTCCCCTATCATCTGCCCCACTAGTGACTAGATCAATGACCTGTTCAACAACATCGACACCAACTGCAACGGCCTCATCGAGTTCGACAAGGTCCTCGAGGTCATCCTCCCCGACATGAACAACGAGAGCCTCATCAACCAAAAGAATAACCCACCGCCACCGTAGCAGACGACACACTTGGCGATTAATTTTTGTGGTTTGATTTCTGAAATGAGATTTTGCCTTTTATTTCTAGGGTTTGATTTTTCAGCTGAAAGATTTTGATTTTGGGGGTTGTCTGGATCTAGTGAGGGGTATAGAAATCAGACACGAGCCCAAATAGGGAAAATGTACATGCAGGAGGCCCAACACATAAGCCCAATGAGGTTCCATCCTAAAATCAGTTGGTAATAGGATGAATAACTCACCAAACTTCTATGTGAGATATATAGCCTCTCCACTTTCAATATGGGATACTTTAACACGCCCCCGCAAGTGCAACCGGTTGGCCACGAGCCTTTGCACTTGACCAAATCAAACAAACTAAACCAAACCAACCAAGAACAATCATTCAAACAAGCAAACTAAATTAAACCAACCAAGAACAATCAATCAAACAAGCAAACTGAACCATACCAAACCAAACATGAGGGAGCCCTTCAATCACTAAGATAGAACCAACTCTGATACCATATAGAAATCAGACACATGCCCAAATAGGAAAAATGGACGTGCAGAAGGCCCAACACATAATCTCAGTAGGGTTCCATCCTAAAATCAATTGGTAATAGGAAGAGTAACCCACCAAGCTTATATGTGAGACATCTAGCCTCTAAACTTTCAATGTCGGATACTTTAACGAGGGGTTCATGGTTGGGGATCTAGTGTGGTGGCGGGATGAGGTTGGGGGTTGAACGGTGGGTGGTGATGGGGCGAGTGATTTGAGCGGCAAGTTCAAGAGTCTATTTCAATCGTGATTTTCCAACGACCTCCAACACTGGATGCTAGAAAAAAACAGCAACAATATGGTTGAAATTTTTGCTCGAGTTTCTTTATAATTTTTTATGCCTATATTTGATTGGAATGGTATAGTGCACAAGGTGGCTTCAGTTTGTTTTTTCGTCCTTGATTAAATTGAATCTTATCTGGCTAGGCTCGTTTCTTTGGCAAATTTGGGTTTCAACAATGGCGGACAGAAAAAATGAGCGGTAGAAAGATAGCTCCTGCTACGCCAACTGGGGTTGGATTCCCTTCCCGTGGTGTACAAAGCAGATGTGCACAATGGTGAAGCCAAGAAAGTGGACATGGAATCAACTGAGGATTTGAATGTGTCTTTGAACTTGAGTAACGAGGATGATGTAGGTTTTCATAAAGGGACTACCATCGTACCAACTCATAAGCAGAAAATTTAAGTATTATTTGAAGGTTCTTGGTGGCGCAGCGATGGGGAGGGATTTGAGCGGCAGAGAGGGGAGAGGGATTTGAACGGCGGGGAGGGAATTTTAGAGCCGACGAGTGTTTTCTGGTGGTAGCGGTGGCAGAGGTGGGAAATGAGAGGCGGGGAGGGACGAGTATGGGTGGATTTTAGCGACGAGTCTAGGTAAATTTTGGCGATGGGTTTGGGCAAATTTCGATGATGGGGCGATGGGGCTAGGTGGATTCCAACGGGTCTGGAAAATTTTGTGGTTCTAGACGGTGGTGGATCGGAGATGGGGTGAGTGGCGGTGGTGGCGCCAAGGTAGCCAACGATGTGTTTGAAGATGATGATGATGAAGTCTAGGGCTACAATGGTCATCAAAAAAAATTAAGTCTAAGGGTATTTATTCCTTTTTAGGTTTGGTCAACAGCTGACTTCATTGAGTCAACACCAGAATTGAGCAAAATGGGTATAACTGCACAATTTTACAAAATCTTAGGGTTAGTTTCGCACATTCAGGTTTTACAAAGTCATATATGCAATTACAAATTTAATAGGGTTATCATTTATTTAGAAAAATTCTATTTCATTTACTCTTTAATTCTAATTTTAATTTCTAAATTAAATTTCATCTATTTATTTCACTCTCCCTCAATCCAAACACCTAAAATTATTACCAAACCCATAGAAACAAAAAGAATATTTTTAGTGCACGTTAAATAAGTGCGATAATTTAGTTACATGCCACGTTTCTTTGATTAATTACAATTTAGTTTAAATAAGTTTAATTATTAATAATATTTCATTTATATTACAGAGAGTTTTATGCTTCGTTTGAGAAGGATGAATTGATTTCGAAAAGAAATCTATTGATTCATACACAAAGAAGTAAGATTGAGGGAAATCTCATACACAAAGAAGTAAGGTTGGATAGTTACCAAACAAAGGCATAGCTGGCCAAACTTAAGGAGTGAGAGGAAATGAAAACTCCTCCTAAAACTAATTAGTGTTCATCCAATTGAATCTTGAAAGGCACAAACCACAGACAATCATCTATGTAAGAGAAAACCTCAAACATGGGATGTGTTTGGCTATCCTCACAACACGCGCAATTTTCCTTAGTGGGTAAATATCGAAATTCTTCAAACTTATGAAAATCATGATTTTTCTAAATGGGTAATCATTGAAATTCTTCAAACTTATGGGTTGCCATGTAATTTTCCATATTTTAACGAACAAGTAAGTAAATAATTCATTCTATGGTAAGTAAAAGAACAATCCTCCTCCACATAATAGTTAAAAATAATAATTTCAACCTCTATTTCCACAAATTAATCCAGGTGCTTCTTCCGCTGAATCCATCTGAAATCACTCCATCAAAATTTCCTTAGTGAAATATGCATGTTAATGTTGGTTTAATGGTTGAGTTGTTCTCTGATATATTCCA
Organism: Rubia peregrina; assembly: GCA_032355705.1. Lineage (NCBI taxonomy): Eukaryota > Viridiplantae > Streptophyta > Magnoliopsida > Gentianales > Rubiaceae > Rubia > Rubia peregrina. The sequence continues at coordinate 15,491,118 of JAULKK010000006.1, forward strand.
TATTTAATGGTAGATAGAAGGATACAGAGGTAATGCTACATTACACAATAAACCCTTAGTAGAAGGTTCTAGAGGTGGCTCTTTACACACTTCCACCCCCTCATGCGAAACGTGGGAAGAGAAGTTACATAAAACCTAAAGCGAAAGAAGTCAAAAAGAGGATGATATAGACCCTTTTTGAAGATGCACATACTTTGGAGAGATGTAAAAGCATGTCGAGTAAATAGTTTGCCAGTGGAGACAAGTTCAAAAAAAATGGTAGTCAATATGTCTCACCTGCTTGTGTGCCATAGGATTTTGGGTAAGGAGTATAGCACACTTGTTTTCACACAATAGGAGAGGAGACACAGACAAATGAACACGAAAAGTCCTTCAACAAGTTACATATCCAGTTAAATTGAGTTGCAGTATTGGTCATAACATGATATTCTGACTCGACGCTAGGCTGCTGCTTATCACTCCAAGGAAAATATTTCCACTAAGGAAAGTAGCATAGCTATATATCAAACAGTAATCCCAATCAACATCAGAGTATTCAGAGACCATGAGTGAATCATATATGGGGCAGAAGATCAATCATAATTAAGAGTAGCTCATACATATTGAAGGATACGAGTAACTTTATGATAATTCACATTCCGAGGTGATTGCTGGAATTGGATAGCTGAGTTAACTACAAAGGCAATATTAAGTAATTTTCAAATATTGGAGAGCACCGACAAGAGAGCAATAAAAAATATAGGATTTGAGAAAACTTCTCCATTTATATTAAGAAGTTGACCGATCTGAATAAAGGGAGTGAAGACAAAAGTAGCCTCGGACACACCCGCATGATGGAGAATTTCCATGGCATGCTTGGCTTAATCGAGGCACAAACTAGAGTCAGACCAAGAAACTTAGAGACCAAGAAAGTAGTCAAGAGATCCTAGATTGTTCATGGAAAACTCATGATGAGTACAAGAGATAATTAGCTATATGAGAGTGGGATCATTGCCAGTGAGAATGATATTATCAACATATACAAGTAGATAAAGAATATGTGATCCATGAACATAAGTGAGAAGAGAGGTATTAGCAATGCTGCAAGAAAAACCAAGGCTAAGCACATACTATCTAAAGGGAAGAAACCAATCCTTGGGAGCCTGCTTAAGGCCATGAACAACCTAACGTGTGCGGAATATATAATCCAGATGAATGTATCCCCGATACCTAAGAGGCTGCTCCACAAAGATATGTTCATTAAGAAGGCATTTGAGGAAGGCTTTTTTTATGCTCAATCGATGAAGTAGCCAATGAATAATGGCCATGATGATGCAAACAATAGAGGACTAGACCATGAGTCTAAATGTATGAGTGAAATCAAAACCCGGTGGGTTTTAATACCCATGGTGCTAAAAGATGAAATTTATAGCGATCAATAGAGCCGCCTAAATGATGCTCATTATTAGCATATTTTAGAATTATTATTTCATGAGTATGACTTATAGAAAAGGAATAAAACAGTTCTTTTAAAAATATGAAAATAAATATAGTCCTGCCAAGATAGGTGTTCTACATAAAATACAAAATAAAATAGAATCTGAACAAACATACAATTTCCACACAGACAAAAAAATAACAAAATACAACCCAAGAATTCTATGTTTCTCAAAATTCATGCAACACTCTCTTCCAGCGGCTGGTCACGACCACGAAAGTTTGGCACAGTGAGTTTATGTTTTAAACCCCATTTGCGGTTGTGGCGTGATCACATATTTTCTTCTTTCATTTGTTGGTCACTGATGTTCTACTTTTGTCTTCAATTATTCACTTTAGGGGGTCAACTGTAGGTCTTTATCTTCACTTCACGTACTGGCAATTGTTGCAAATCCTTCAATTTCTTCACTTTGAATAAGCTATCAATGAATACTCATTTAACCTCTGCGTCAACTCCTCAATCTAGCCATAAATATTGGGTAAAAAATCATCAGCATGAATGGACACATTTGAATCATCCCCATGTTGTAAAAATTGACTCATGTCATGGTCATGGAACAAATAATGTGTAAGAGATCTCTTGATGCGAGGTATAATCCTCCGATAATGATGGCAAATGATGGTAAGGAAGATATATTGTGTAGTGTTTGTGGTGGAGATAGAGAAGACGTGTAGGTGGATATATAGTAAAATTGGAAAAAGAAGAAGAATAGAAGTAGAAAGATATAATGTAAGGTATGCGGTGTGTATGGAAAGTGTATATGGAATGGGTGATGTGTGCGGTGGTAGTTAGGTAGGATTTGGTTTTTAGGATTTTTTTTTTGTAGTAGGATCCATTGGAAATTCTTGATTTTGATTTTTTTTCTTTCTATTGAAAATTCCTTGAATCTGTATATTAGGCATTCCAACATGAAAATTTGAAGAAAAAATAGAAAAATTAAACTAAATATAATACGTACGTACCTCAAGATTACTCTCAAGAAACGCCTTTGTTTAATGTCATTGGTTTGACTAGTCACCCATGAATTATTCCTTTCGGTAGAGTCTAAAATGTTTACTAATGGTTTTGAATACAATGCCAATGGATTCATTCTTTAACTTGACTAGCCTGTCTGGAAGTACGTGCATCAAGGTATATGACCTTACCCATCTTGTTCAAATCACTTCAGAGTTAAATGGGGTTTGAAGCTTCAAACATTTGAACAATGTCTCCTTGTTGGAAACTGTCTTTTCCTCTTTTGGATTGAACTTGTAAATAAATGAGTGCTTCCAATTGATGATCTATAATCCGCTCAATCGAAATACTGCACCTTTCTATGGTCATAGAATCTGTTTTGGCTATCATGTTGGCTATGATTTCTTGTCTGTTAAATGTAGGAATAGACTATGCTCTATCATTCTTTTCAACATATTTTGACTCATTCAAACATGTAGATCAGTGATATTCTTCACATTAGGATTTATGGTATTTATAACACAACAAAATACACTGGGGTGATTTCTCATGTCATTTTCAATGTTATATGCAACCTTATCCCCTCCATAGTAAATGAACCCACTATTTACATCAATCTTCGTGCATGCAGCTTTCTTGAATGGTCTGACAAAAAGTATAAGTGCAGTATACTTATCAATAGACATGTTTAACACAAAGAAACCAGTAGGAAAAATTAGTTTATCATCTATGATCAATACATTTTCAACTATCCCCGTCAGGCATATAGTTTACCAATCAGCAAGTTCAACAATAGCTTCAATTTAAGGAAATAGTCATATTCCAATTGATTCATATACAGTACATGACATAACATTTATATATGCACCTAAATCAAGCATAGTCTTATCAAGATTAGTGTCACCTATAGTGTATGCGATAGAAAACAAATCTGGATCACCGCAATTCTTACACATACGCTTTTGAAATACAACGGACACATGTTCACCTACATGAACCTTTTTTGTTGCCTTTAATTTTTTATTCCTCTTGTTTATTCATAGCTCCTTCAAGAATTAAGCATATCGAGAAATACTTTTAATCAATTTAAGCAAAGAAATATTTACCTCATATTTCCAAAGGTTTCGAAGAGTTATTTATCGGTCATGACCTTCTTTGTTTCATTCAATGCATCATGGAATGGTATTGGTGGATTCAAATTAAGTTTAGAACACTATCCATCTTTAAAATTTTGGAAAGAAAGTTATTGTGTGCCTATTGGAGATTTATTTGAGTTATTATTATTTATTATTTTATATTCCTCCATTTTACAATAAATATTCTACTTTCCTCTTAGTTCATTTTAAAGATAACTTCCTATTTGTAAAATTTTCATCTATAGTCATTTAATCTACTGAATTTACCCATACTAAATTTCCAAATTTATCATTATTTGTTAATGTTACTACTATTTATAAAATTACTCCTGCAGAAACTACTTGTAAGAGATCATTTTTACATTAAAATATGCCGTCGTTTTAGTTTCAAAAGCAACTGAAAAGTTTATTGTAAGATGAACAGAGTAAGAGTATAAGAAAAGAGAGGAAATTGCATGGGAATCTTGAGCTGGTAGGACAAGAGCAAGGCGGCTGGATAGCTAAAAAACACAAGTAAAATTACCAGATCCGGCATGCGCTGTGTGAAAGATGGTGAGTACTTTTACATGAATTATTTGCAGGGGACCCAAATCAATCATACTCGCTCTGTTCCAGCTGTTTTTGTACTCTTAATTTTTAATATTATTTTTCATTAAAATTTGATTGCATATTTGAATAAATATATGAACAATAATATTATGATATAAAATATTGTTCAATTCATCGCAAACAACAATTTCTAAATATTAACTTTTTATTTGTTGTTATTAGATGTAGGTAAAGATATTAATGACCAACTATATTTTTTGAATAACGTAATAATTTTCTCTCCTCAAAAACAACTGAGACGGAGTCCCACCAGTAATGGCAAATTAATATTTTCAAAGTTAAATTTGATAAACTTTAACGATAAATACAAATTAATCTATATAATAAATATATCATGTGAGATATTGTTGAATTCATCTTAACATACTCGTATTTTCTAAATATCAATTTTTTATGCAAAATCGATATATATATATATATATATAGTTAGAGATATTAACAGTCAAACATGATCATGAAAAATCGTGAAAAAAACAAATAAGGCGTTACTGGTGGGACACAGGAATACTCGTTACCTCGTCAACATTTTTAAAACATGTACGCTCCTACCTAATGCAAAGGAGGCCTTTATGTTTCTTCCTTGAGTATATGCACAAATTCAACCACTTTCTTCAAGCACAATTCATACAGCATTATGGCCTACATATTTGGTACCAAACATTTGTTTGTTCGCCTTTTCTTGCCGTTGGTATATACTCCACCTGTCCCAACTAATTCTGCACAAGTTGACTTTCATCAATTGACTTAAAAATATTTGATATCAGTAATATCTATAATAGTGTGTAAATACAAGTTATAAAAAGTTGATATTTTAAAATTTCATATTATTACGAATATAATAAGATCACATATGACAATATAACTTATTTATCGATTCAAATTCGAAGTCAAAATTAAGTAATTTTAACTAAATGAATAGTTAAATTGTAGAAATGGTTGGATAAAAGAGGACTAGTTTAGTAGTTTTCGTGGGACGTGTGATTTTTTTGGCCGCTAATCACCCTGCGAGGGGCACTGTTATACTCCCTCACCGTTGGGGGAAAAACTCGGACACTGTATTCGTAGATTGTTGTCACATGTTATTCTGATGCGGTCCTTTCAAAACAAAATCAAAGGCACAGAGAGAGAACATTGTAATGTCCAAATGATAGATGGTTAGTTATCAAGAACGCAGTACGAATCCATTGGGCACCACCTGTACTTATTCCAACTATGCGATTTTGAGCGATAGTCGACAGTAGCCTGGACGGGAAGGATCGAGATTGAATTTCTTGTTAATTGAATTAATATAACAGCAGCAGATTTCATTGAAATGAACTGAATTGAATTGAAGTTAAATAGAAATAAAGATAGGCCAACTCTAGGGTGATACTCAGTATAATTACTACTGAATCTTATGAATGGACGCATCTTTTTTAAAATATTATAAACGATTTAAGTTATTAACTTATAAAATATAATGTTTAACTTAAATGCACAGTATTTAACTTAAAAATATAGTATTAGTTTTATAATTATGAAATATGCATTTCTTAAGACTAAACCAACAAAATGAGCTTGCAGACACTGTCATGGGGATGAGCGGGTCGTTTCTAAATCAATTTCTACTTTTTATCCAAATATAATTTTAATTTTCAAATAAATATTTTTTAAATTGTTTATCAATCAAAAAGTTGTTTACTCCTTTCGTCCATTTTTTAGTGTCTTACCTCATCTTTTATCACTATTCAATGATGATTTTCTGCCAAACACAAAACTAAGAACATCCATCCTTTCATTTCATCCATTACGATGTTAGATGTAGAAGATTCAAGACCATTTCTCCATCTCATTCTCAGCAAATTTTGTATGTTAGCAAAACTTATATGTTAAGGTGTTGGGTCAATCGGGTTGTGACACGTGTTGCACAAATTCTATTTTTAGTAAAGTGATGGGTGTTTTGGGAAAATAAATAATTGCTAGCGATTTTTTCGCAGAAAAGTGGGCCTGGACCCATGCTCCTACCCCTCCTGCTTTCCTAACATTTTACAGCGAAATTACAAGGCAAAATTGCACATTTTTCTTCAACTCTCTGCATTTTATAATCTCTGGTTGTCTACCTTCTTCAACTTTGTGCATTTATTGTCCGTTTCTTTTTGGTTTTTGCCACTGATTTTTGTTTCTCGGTGATTATCTTAACGGCAGAACCATTTCTTTTGGTGAAGTTGGAGGCCGACTCCACTCTAATGAGTTGAATTTGGACTCCTCCCATTTTCTCCCCCCAAAGGTACCTCCTTTCTGCATTTTTTTTCTTCAGTGCTTAATTATCTGGTCTATGAATTTTGCCTCTTTAATCTCTGCAAAATTGTGTCTTCATTGTTAATTAATCTATCCCTGTTGTTTGTGGAAATGTTATGAGTATCCCTTTTGTTTTCACTGGATGTACCTTGAGTTTTGGAATTTTGAATCGCCCATATCCCTAATTTCCCCCATGAATTCTTGCTGTGCATTGATGACAACTTCTTTCCAATGAGAAAAGACTTGCGTGAATTTTTAACATTGTTCAGATCTTTACTGCTTTTACTGAGCTGTTTAGTTTAGTAAACGTGAAAACTTTGAATGTCAGTCACATTAATTGGAGAGATACATAAAGGGTTCTGTTTCTGAGCTTGTGTTCCTTTCCACGTTTAGATTAAGTTTAGGTTGTATTATCCAATTTAAGGATACGTGGTTCTTAAATTAGAATAGTTCAATACAGAAAAATGACTCTGTAGGAAAGCGGTGGTAATATTGCTTAAAGATTAGCCATGCTTGTCCTTCTTGTTTTTCTTATTCCGGACGGACATATGCACAACAGTAAAGGCTACCGAGCATATAAAACCCATAATTTGACACTGTAGCCAGCATTGCATCAGGTGACGCTGGATTGGAGCCTACATGAAAATGTGTGGAACATGGAAACTAAAACCAAGTCCCAAATTGGAAGAGATTTCTTGAATATAAAGTATATGTCTGTTCCAATTAGCATGACCCCTTTTTGGAAATGTACCACTAATTAAACTGTGACTCTCCTGATCTATAAATCCAAACTAGGAACGGTATATTAACTTTCCATATACTGGAAACAGAATCTAGGTTTAGATTCAAGGAAAGCCTAGCAGGTACACATCGTTGTAATGAGCCCTTAGTGAGTACTGATGAAGAGTTGTGCTAATCATGTAATTATTCTGCAGGAGAGCTCTGATAACTAAAGAAATTTGCTCCAGTCTAGCCACTCAGTGATAATGTCTGGAGCCTATGTGATGGATAGCAGCGAGATGCACAGTCTTTATGTGCACGGTGCTATCCCGGCTGAAATTGCTGAAAAATGGAAGGAGTTTTTCCCTGAGCACGGAGATCTCAGTTATGAAGAAGTTCTGTTACAGCAGGTATTTCAGACTTCGTTGTCTCTTTTTACCAGGGGTTAATATGGATATAAGTTTCCCCGTGTGGTGATGTTGTGAGTCTTTGTCTTGCAGGAAAGTGCTTATCATTTTATCCAATCAAATATGAAAAACAAGGAGAATACTTCTTCTAGCAGTGGAACTAGTAACAGGAGTTCATCACTTGTACAGCAAAGTGAATCTTCACACGATGCAAGTGTTGAAGCGCAGTTGGCTTTTGACGAAGCTTTGGCTTTATCTTTGCAGGAAATAGATGAAGACTTTGAAAATTTATGCTTGTCCGACCAAAGTGGTCACACAACTGGTAAGGTTATACTCTGCAGATGTCTAAGCGTATCTGGATCTGGACAACATATTGTTCTTAGCTTTTGTTTACAACTCTTTCTCATTTATCAGTATTCAATAGTTCAACTTCATGTTTTGGAAATAATTTCAATATTTGAACTTAGAAGAAAACTGTTGGGAATGCTTTCTGTGGGGCGCTTGCTTCCAGAATGTTTAAGCTGATGTAGGAAAATTTCTGCCGACGGAAGTTCTACATAGTTCTTTGGTTTACTTCTAAAGGGCTAGAGAAAGTCCTCTTCCCTCCTGTTCTTTATTGCAATATGATGATAAATTCTTTTGGAAAATTGTGCATATTGTGAGAGCTCATTATGTTTATTTTTATATCTTATTACTTTGATAATGTCATGGTAACTCTACCCCATCCACAGAAAGCAGAGAGTCCACCCCTATAGCAAGGACACCTGTTAGGGTATTTAGTCAAATTCTTTCTCATCGTTCGTGCTTCTTGCATCACATTGTTATACTCGAGGCATTACCTAATTTTCATGGAATAATGTAGGTTACAAGTCATAATGCAAGGCAAGATGATATTGATCCAGATAGTATGACTTATGAGGTAAATATTCCAGTTGTGCACACTTTAAGGGAGCCTGGCCTTTCTTTGCTATCCTTGTATTCACTCTTGTTTCTTCATTGATCTCGCGTAGATATATCAGCTACTGTTCACGGACTAAGTATTAGACAAAATGGAGTTAATTTTCAGACCCAATAGATAGCTGATAGACAATATGGAGTTAATTTTCAGGCTTTCATTGCTTATGCCTCTGATGACATAGTGCTCAATTTTAGCTATTGTCCTTGTAATGGTTTGCATCTCTTCTTAGAGGAAAATGTTGCATGATTGAGATCTTTCGATGGGATAGTAGGGATAGGCTTGGTGTAGGTCCTATTCAAAGGATACTGAGTAGGAGGTTGCAATAATTAAGGAGAGAAAAAATTCCAGGCTCTTAAGTGATACACATATATTCTAATACTGTTGTGGTCAGGAATTGAAAGTTCATAGTGTAAATGTGCATTACGACATATGAGTTTGATTTTATCGTGGAGTTGTATATTCTTTGTTCACTGTTCCATGTGTGATGTGTCCTTGTATTAGGAACTGCAATCATTAGGGGAAGCTGTTGGCCATGAGAGCAAAGGCCTTTCTGAAGATCTCATCTCCCGTCTGCCAACCTTTGTGTACAAAATAGGGGTTTTCTCCAAGAAAAAGAGAAAAGAGGAGTAAGAAGCTTTCTTCTTCTACTTTTATTTTGCACGTGTGTCCATGTGTGGGAAGTAATCAACAAAACCAAATGTCTGACACTCGTTTGTTGTTCTGTGTTGCATCTTAGTTGCGTAATATGTTGCTCAGAGTATAAAAATGGGGCTCGGCTTATTACTCTACCTTGTTTACACCAGTATCATGCTGCGTGTATTACACGCTGGTTGAAACTGAACAAAGTAAGAGACACCTCACTTGTTTTGTTTCTATAATGGTGAGTCCCAACGTTGTGACATTAGTGGTTTTATGTGTGGCAGAGCTGCCCGGTTTGTCAAGTGGAGGTCCGAGAGGACTGATGTACGGAAGCTAGCCCCAACATTCGTGGAACGGAGAATGCCAGTTGCACCACTAGTGTGGATGGGGGATGATTTAGCTTTTTTGACTGCTGGAGAAAATTGGGTCCCCAAGTCTTGCAATGTAATCTCTTACTTCTTTGGTGTAGATAGATAATATAGGATGTGGGTGACAAGAATTTGATGGTGGTGGTTCTTTTTTTGCTTTTTGACAAACGATGTAGTGGCTTTCTTAAGGATGTATTGATATGGAGTTTGGAATAAAGTACCAGAGGCCAGAGCTGCTGTTGTCTTTTCCATCCCCATTCGAGTATGCTCATAGTATTTTTGTTCTCTTCACGAGGAAAGGGCAAAATATGATGACTACTCTCTTCCAATTTCCAAGTATACTTAACTTCAAAGTTCTGATTGGTTGGGTATCAATGTGATAGAATTTGCGTGTGTATCTTTTAATTTTCGAAATTGTTTGAGATTAGAGTTAATACAGTTAACAAAAAGTATATTTAAACCGACTAACCGTTAGACGGTTTTATTGTATAATTGATGTAACTGTCAGGATAATTTGTTGTTTGTTTTTGTTCAGCGTCAAGTTATAAACTGAAAGTGCTTACATAACCTTGCAAAACGAGAAAGTATCAAAATAGCCCTCCCTAACTTAATGATGTACATGTCAATCTAACCATGAGTGCCGTTGACTTCAACTGTCAATGGGAGATTTGGTTGGAATTTAAGGAAATGA
>JAULKK010000006.1:15729729-15740911 GCA_032355705.1 Rubia peregrina
AAACCCAACCCATTCAACCCATATTTTTCAAGTACCCACTTGACCCATTACCCATTTTACCCATACCCATATGTGTTTAAAATTAGATAACCCGCTTGACCCGCGGGTTATGAGTCTATTTTGACGCCCCTAATTTTAAGGTTTCAACATAAACTCGGGTTTGAAAGGGCGACGGATTCGAGAACAGAGCAAATTTTCTTACTCACTTAAAGATTCCATGTTACTTTATGCGATTCTGAGCATGAAACATGTTATTCTGGCTATACTGGAAGAAAAGAAATGCTTTCATAATATTTTCAGGATGTTAAACACGGTAAACCGATTAGTGAGTATCTCATTCATTCCATCAAGCATAAACAACGTGGAACACACCACACAAAGTCGAATCCCACCTTAATTAATCAAAACAAAGTACCACATAGCATATTCCATGCACTGAATATGGCACGTCAATTGTTTCATAAAAATAATAATAATCAGAACGTTGGTTTTGACTAATTAATCCTTAACTACAATGTGCATGATTCCACGCCTGATATGTGTCATTTTGTGAGCTAAGTGTGTTTAATTAGCCTAAGTGCGTGTCACTAACTAATTATAATGGGTGTGTGAAAGTTGGTAGATTTCATGTAGGTTTCCATTACTTACATGATGCCATCAATCAGAACCCCAATTTAAGGATGAAAATAATGTTATTTTTTACAAAAAGGGAATGACTTTGGTGGCTGAACAGAAGTTTCTCCCGATCTTTAAAAAACACATTTGACTGTTGTTATCACATACGATTGTATTACCGTTTTATATCGAATCAAATCATTAAATGTGGAGTGATACGTTGTGAATCATGTTGAAATGAGCACTAGAGACAAATATTTAGTACTTTCCTCTGACGGATGCAGGTCAGTTTTAGGAGGGTTTTAGGAGAACAACGTTGAAAAACAAAATCTGGTTTACCTGAAAGAGGGAGGATTTGAAGGCCATTCCGGGGCATATTTCTCCAAAGGATAACAGTGTAGCCTAAGATAATCTCTCCAATTATGAACGGTCTCCTTCTTCACATTAAAGCTGGTTGAAAGCCTCATAGTTTTTGAAGGATCATCTGAGTACAGCTTCAGCTTCTCCTCCACCGGAAGATCGAAGAACTCCTTCGCCACCGCCTGCATTCTCTCCACCGCCACCTCCGCCACGCCATGATTAATCACCTGAACATATTTATTTTAAATTAAAACGTTTTACGTTTTATATTACTCTGTCGGTATGGCCCAACGTGAATTTTTTCACGTGACACCTTTTAACTATAATAACAAACTTTAAAACGAGAGTATTTCACTTTTTTATAAGAAAATCACCTGGAAGAAGCCATAGTCCCGACAGGCGTTACCGATCTGTCGGGCTATGTGGGCCCGGTCGGGGCAGCCGAGGTCGATGAGCGGAACCTTTTTGCACTCAGAAACCTCGGACAGCCTCGGCCGGTCGCCCTCGGGGCGGACATAGCTTTGAGGGAGGACGGTGTGGAGTACTCCGCTGGAAATGACTTTGGCATCCATGGCTCCAAAATGCTACGTGAGACTAATAAAACGAAGTTTGCCGACGAGAAAGAGAAATGAAGGTGAGTTGTTTCTAGGAAATTGTGGTTCCGTCGCTTTAAATAAAAAAGATCCGGCATCAGCTCATTCAAATTGACTCGAGGGTCCAAAGTCTACCTCCAGTAAGATGATCACACGTGTCATATCTCTTTTATGAATCACTGCTAAAAAAATTTTGTATGTTAAGAGATTAAATATGTGGGGGTGATGGTCCAGTAATATCATGACAAGTGTATGTAGATGGAGAAGTTAAAGGTAGTTTTTTAATTTCTATTTTTTCATTTTTTTTCTTAAATTATTTGCAACTTGTTAAAATATTATTGGATCATCACCTTAACATAGTTAATCTCCTAACATACAAAATTTCCTGGAATTACCACCACGTTTGCTCCAGTGTGGCAAATTATGTGATGTCCGGGAAATCTTTTGTGTATTTCAGTGGGTATTATGACATACGACATGTCCATAAACTTATAAACAGTCCATTTATTTTTTACCTTATACACTGCATTTGTTAAATTATATACTCCTTCCGTCCCAGGGGAACCTGCAAAGAGAGAATTTTCTCCTCCAAAGTTCCTCTGGGCCCACCCTGTCAGTGCCCCATGTGAAGGCTATTAAGCCAAAAAATAGAGCTGTAAAGTGAAATATTAGGGGGTCAAGAAAGTCACTTTTCAAATTCTATTCCTATAGTATAAAAATTCAAAAAAAAATCTAGACTTATTCCCTATAAATACATAATCAATCTAAGTCTGAAAAAGGAACAATTTTCTATCTAAAACTCCCAGAAATATTAGAGTTTTTTTGTGAACCTGCAGGTAGGAAACACAATTCATCGAGCCATCCCGAGCCCTCCTAGGTGCTGGTTACTCTCAACATTTATGCATTTTCCCATCATCATCGGGTTTCTCCTTTTCTCGAGTCGATGCGGGTAAAAAATCTAACAAATGAAGAGAGGCAGCACATGGTCGAGTTCCTCTTGGAGCACCACAAGAACAGGAAGATCCAACATTTAAAAAGGGAAGATGCAGCAACTATGCTTGATTGTAGCATATGTACTGTCAGCACAATATGGGCGCTGACTCGAGCTCGAATAGCAGCCGGAGGCTCACTGGACTTGCATCATCAGATGACGGGGGTATCTGACGCAGAATAAGAAAAGCATCGACCTGAATGCATTGAGAGCCTTACCCGCAAAGGATAAACGAACCATAAAGGGTATTGCCAAAACACTGAACATAGGGAAGAGCAGAGTTCAAAGAGCCGTTGCAACCAAGGTCATAAAAGTCATACAAACAGTATTAAACCTGCCTTTACCGAACACAATAAGGTATCCCGTATGTGGTTTGTTTTAGAAAAGTTAGATGCAAATCTTAGGTTCAGATCAATGGACCATGTCATACACATAGATGAAAAATGGTTCTATTTGAGTCAGCCTACTGTGAGGTACCTACTTGTCCCGGATGAACAAGAGCCTTACCGGACTTGTAAACACAAGTCTCACAACCCAAAATTAATGTTTATATGTGCAGTAAGTAGGCCTATTTGGGGGGAAGATGGTGATCTACTTTTCGATGGGAAACTAGGCATTTTTTCATTTGTGCAAGATCAAGTTGTAATCAATAACAGCAAAAATAGGCCTGCAGGTACAGGGGAGAAGGTGCCAATACCAAAGATCACTAGAGATGTTACAAGGGCCAAGATTATACAAGAAGTAATCCCAACAATCAAAGCTAGGTGGCCATCACATTTATTGGGGGAGTTCATCCACATTCAACAAGACAATGCAAAGCCACATATTTTCAATCATGATCCAGGTTTTAGGGCACCAACAGAATCTGATGGCTTCTATATGAAACTAGCCAGCCAACTAGCAAATTCACCCGATTGCAACATACTTGACTTAGGGTTTTTAACTCTATTCAAAGTTTACAGCAAGAACAACTAGCAGCAAATGTGGAGCAACTAGTGGCAGCAGTGCAATCAGCATATGACAGGGAAGATTCAGTCACTTTGAAAAGTATTCATCACTCATCAACAATCAATGATAGAGATTTTGAAAGCACGTGGGTCAATTAGGTACAAGATGCCACACATGAACAAAGACAAACACATAAGAAATGAGACTCTACCAAGGTTATTGCAGGTAGATGAAGAATTAGTGAGGGGCAGCATTGAGTATCTAATGAATCAGAGGGCACTGGATGAAACCATCATACCATTGATGTATGCCCTAGGTTATCAACCGTGAATGTTGTAGTCTAAAACATTTTGGGGTTGGTAGTTTGACAAATTTTGTAAGCCAGGAACATCCCACTTTTGGTGTGAATGGGATGTTCCTAGACCAACCCCGGATAAATGCACATTATGCTAATGTCATTTACCCTTTTTTATAATAAAAAAAATCTTTCTTGTCAATTTTAATATATCATGTTTCCTTTTTTCATTACAATGTAACTCAAAGCACTAATGAATAACTGGACAAGAAAAAGTCCAGAAATGGTTAACACGGTCGCCAACGAACAGGGAAGATGCAAAGCATAAGGCCAGTTTAAGCCACATGTAGCATCATGAAGGGAAGATGCAAAACATAAATTCAGTTTCAATGATCCAAAAATAAATAAATCTGAACTTATTATCTATAAATGCAAAAGTCATGTACTCCATAAATGCCGTAAAAATGAAGACCAATTATGTCCATAGCTCCCAGTTCATGCCAAAACCCCAAACCCAGAAAAGTAAGGGTTTTTGTTGGGGAACCCTCAGGTCAGAAAACACAAGTCACTGAGCCGTTCCGAGCCCCCGTAGGTGCTGCTTGCTCTTATCATTTTTGCATCTTCCTATCGTCATCGGGTTTTTATTTTTATCGGGTCCATACAGGTAAAAAAGTGTAACACAATGGTCAACAAACAGGAAAGATGCAAAGCATCGGTTCAGGTTAAGCCACATGAAGCATCAGCTGGGGAAGATGAAAAACATAAGTTCGATTTCAGGAAAATAAAGGATCAGATAGGGAAGATGCAATCAAAAAACCAGGTTCAACCACAAGATAAACACAACAAATGGTATGGGAGCAGAGGTTTACCATTAACTGGCATGGGAGCATTGGACAGAGGACCAAAGAGACTGAGCACACAATGGCCAACAAACTCGGAAGATCCAAAGAGTAAGATCATGTTCAGCCACATAAGTTCATGTTAAGCCACATACTGACAGGGGAGCACATGTTCACCATATAATAAGGAAGATACAAAGGGAAAGGTCAGGTTCAGCCACGAGAAGCATCAGTTTCGGGTTAAGCCAACATAGGTTCAGGTTCACCAACAAGATAAACACACAAACTGACAGGGGAGAAAAGGTTCACCATAAAACATGGGAGCAAAGAAACTGACAGGGAAGATGCATAATCACAGTACATGGCTAGCCCACATTAATTTAAGCAACAAGCAAACAGTTGGCAACAAGCCCTCGTGAATTAGAACAACACAAAGTAGGCGGCAATCCCACAAGAATTAGAACAACCACACAGTAGGCAGTAAGCCTTCATGAATCAGAAATAAGAAACAGCTGGCGGCAAGCCACGTGGATTAAAACAACAAATACCGAGTAGGCAGCAAGCCAGCACGAATCACAACGAAAACATAAATAATGGCACCAACGGGCCAGCAAACCATTTCATCGAGCTGAAGAACAGGAACAGGAACAGGAACACCTGATTTGAAGCAACATTTTTTTCTTCTGAACTTGAAACATTATCTCATTTTAGGGTTTGTCAAATTCCCTTTTATTCGTCAACATCATCAAATAGGCTGAGGAAAAAATGAACCCTGGGAATAGGCAAAATCGTTAGAAACAAAAAAACACTCGGTACATGACTAGAAAAATGGGCAAAATCTTTAAAAGTAAATCGTATTAACATTTCTTTTTCGGTGCTATCTGAACAAAAGGTGGAAGAACCCTAATTTTATACCTCTTTGCACCCCTCGACTCCCTCAACCACGGACACAAGTAGATGACTTTGTTGCTTCCGTATGTGGTGTCGTTAGAGTTCGTCTTAGATCTAGTGGCCTCCAACACTAGGAACGCCTCGATGCCACCAGCGAATGGTTGACCATCATCGCCACCGACCGAGGGTTGTAAATTTTAACAAATATCGGGTTCACCACCTCCCGGTGGTTGATGTTCACCGGCGACGGGTACGTCACCTCCAACCTCATGACAAAATGGAACATGCAATGACTTTGAAGCTTTCTGGACCTCGATCTCAATGACGATGATGCCTAGAGTTGCTGGATTTTAACTGTGTTGCCGATTGGAAGACCCCAGCATCACCGCTGCATCGAGGGTGGCTTCAGGCCGCCACACGAAGGTGACATCATCCACCTCCGTCTCAGGAACGAACTCATTGGGGCTGTAAGTATCTGAAACGTAACATAGGGAGCAACGCCGACATGATCGATCAGACGAAGATGAGGGAGATGTCATAGAGGTTCAAATCCGTAGTTGAAAACAAAGAAACTGAGATTATAGAGAAGGAGATTCGAAGATGCAGTGGCTAGGGTTTGATAGTAAGAGAGCAGAAGTGAGAAATTGGGAGGATAAGGAAAAAAAGAAGCAAAAGAGGCGTTGGGAGACATGTGAGGAGTAAAGATTTTCACTGCCCGATAATGAATTATTGGCGGTGGGTGTCGGTTGAGAATAATGAATGTCAAACAGAGACGTGGTTATGAATTTGAAAATTGTGGTGTGTTTAATTAGGACAATGAATTGGGTTTTAGTTATTTGAATGGATTGATTAGTTAGTTAATGGGTTGGGCTTTGAGTAATTTGTGAAATTCAGTAAGGATAGTTCAGTATTTACAGGTCCCATTATTTGCCAAATAAGGAAAGTGTGCAGATTCCCCTGGGACGGAGGGAGTACTAAATTTAGAAATTTAGAAATAAATTTTTTACATTATATATTTCTATATTTTCACATTCAAATGCACATTATTACTTGTTTTAACTTTTAAAATACAATGTTTAAATTTTATTAAAAAATAACATCATTTAAGGTAAAAGTACAGTGGATTGCCCATAAGATTAAGAAAATGCCATTTTTCTTGAAATTTTCTCTTAAAAGTATATAATACTCCCTCCGTTCAGCTATCATTGACACACTTTCCATTTAAAGATGTTCCTTTTTTTTTTTTTTTAGCACATTCCAAATATAAAATGGTTTAAGGAAATATTCACCATTCAATTTACTTTTTCTTCTTTCCGTTCATTTTGCTCCACACAATTGGTATCTTCTAAAAAATTGTGTAAAAATAAATGTCAAATCATCTCCAGAGGCCCCAACAAGGTGTTATTACTGCTGAAGTACAGGGTGAAATGGCCAATTTAAAACTTGAGCTGAAGAAACACCTTGATATGGAGGAAGCAAGATGGAAACCAAGAGCTAAACAACATTGCCTAGAGAAAGGGGATAGAAATACAGAAATTTTCCACTCTTTTGCAAAAAAAAAGGGAAAAGGAGAAACACCATACATGGATTAACAGACCAATCAAGGCGATGGTGTACATAGGTAAAAGATATGGAATCCATTATCTCCAATCATTTTCAAGCACTTTTCCTGAGCTCTCATCCATCCCCAATAGTGGTGGATCATTTAGCAATTCTAATTTCATGAAAAGTCTCATCAACGATGAATAAAAATCTTATAAGACCCTATACGGAGAGCGAAATACAGGATGCTTTCAAGAGTGTGGCACAAAGAAAATTTCCAGGACCTGATGGTATGCCTCCATTTTTTTCTAACAAAACTGGAGTATTGTGGGTCCACAGGTTACACAAGAAACACTATGATACTTAAATGAAAGAAGATAAATGAGCAACCTTAATGATAATTACGTAGTGCTCATTCCGATAGTGGAGAAACCAAAAAATGTTACCCAATTCCGACCCATTAGTTTATGCAATTTGGTTTATGAGATAATATCTAAGTGGTCTTGGATGTGGTGATATTGAGCTATTAGAGTGTTTTTGATAAAAATAGGCTGATCACGGACAATATCTCAATAGCCCATGAAGCTCATTATCATATTAAAACAAGACAAAAAAGATAGATGTCCATTAAGTTGGATATGAGCAAAACATTTGATATAATAGAATGGAGTTTTCTTCTAAAAGTATTAGAGAAGATGGATTTTCATCCAGCTTTTATAAATCGGATTGAAAATTGTATCTCTACAGTACGTTTCTCTTTCATGCTTAATGTAAAATGTTTCGAAAGAGTAACGCTTACTAGAGGACTAAGGCAAGGTGACCCTCTGTCCCCATACTTGTTTATCATTTGCAGTGAAATATTTTCTCAAATTATCAACTCAAGTTTAAGGACTAAAAGACTACATGGGGGGGGGGGGGATTGCAAGGGGGGCTCATGTACTCTCACATGTTCTGTTTTCGGATGATACTTTGATATTAGGAGAAGCAACTAACCAAGAAGCCAATGCGCTAAAGGATATTTTGACGCTATATGGGGAAACATCAAGTCAAAAGATAAATTTAAACAAATCCTCAATTATGTTTAGCCCCAATACTCAGGAACGCATAAGAGCTCAAATCATTGCGATATTACAAATGGTTGGAACAATCACCCATGAAAACTACTTGTGACTCCCCATAGTTTTTGGTCATTCTAAGTCCACTGCTTTAGAAGGAAATAAAAGCAGAATTTGGAGAAAAGTTGAAAGCTGGGAAAATAAGCAATTGTCCAAAGGTGGGAAGGAAATTCTCATGAAGCCTGTGCTCCAAGCAATCTCCACCTACACTATGTCATGTTTTATGCTGGCAGATAATCTTATTAATGATATATATAAGCTTTATAGCCATTATAGGTAGGGTAGTACACCTTAGAAAAAGATAACTCATTGGGCTAAATGGACTAAACTATGTTCGCCAAAGAGTATGGGAGGTATGGGCTTCAAAGAACTCAAAATTTTCAATATCGCTCTGCTAGGAAAACAAGCATGGTGTATACTAGAGAAGCCAAATTCATGGTTACTCGGATTATGAAAGCTAAATATTTCCCATCAACTACATTTTTAGATGCCAAATTAGGATGGGATTCGTCATATGCCAGGAGATCAATTTTAGAAGGATGGAAATTACTACTCAAAGGGATTCGTGAAAGGATTGAATCGGGAGCTGATACAAGTATAAAGAATGATTTATGGTTCCCAAGATTGGAAAGTCAAAAAACCACAACATTGCCAGAGGATTACCCTAAAAATCTTACGGTGTCTCATCTGATGGCTGAAAATGGCAAGATATCATTCTATCGTTACCAAGAAGTACAAACCCCCAAGCCTTAGACCGATGGATATGGCAACCCGCAGAGGACGGTAAGTACACGGTCAAATCCGGTTATAACTTGGGTATTAATTCTTCATAATTTTCCTTTGTAGGAAATATGGCAGCAAGCAGCTCAGCCCCCTCCACACACTGGAGAAGGATATGGTCTATAACAATACAAGCGAAAATCAAAACACTTCTTGTGGAAGCTATGCAAAAATCACTTGGTATCAGCAATTAATTTAATTCAACGACATATGCCGACTGAATCATGCTGCTTGAGCTGCTCTAAGGGAGATATTTCTCTTTAGCTTTTATTCTTCCATTTCCCACTGGAACATCAAGTTTGGTTTACAGCGGATTTACATGAAAAAATATTCGCATACCAACAACAAAATGCAAGTCTGTGGGATCAGGATTTGATATTAGAGCTTAGATCACAAGATATGGCAATAACAACTATCATTTTATCTCAACCGTGGTAAGACAAAAATAAACTTCTGCACGGAGAAGTCCATGAATTTTAACCACAACATTGTACTAGAGAATGTTGTCTGATTTGGAAAGAATCAATAGTAAAGTGGTGTCTATAAATGAGAATCGCAGTCAAACCACTCATAAGTCATCGTATGGGAACACTCTCTACTTCGATGCAACCATATCCTCAAATCGAACATGTTTATGATGGTGCATACGTTCTGATGAAGGCCCATGGGTGTACAGAGGGGCGCAATATATACCATTCATTTATACACCGAAATAGTCTGAAGCTCTCGCTATTCGGACTGGATTAATGTTAGTTTTGGAAAAAGGCATTCCTTTAGAAAGAATTCAAAGGGATGCACAAATAGTGATTAATGCGGTCAAGAACAAAAGGTAAGATTTATCGGACTTTGGCCTCATAATTGAAGATATAGTTAGCCTTATCTCAAAATTTAATTACCTAGAACTAATCTGGATTAGGCGACAGGAAAACATTGTAACTCACACTTCAGCTCAATATGCTAAAATCTCTGTGAATTTTACTTCACAGTTGGATCACATGCTAACCCTTGTAATTCACATTTGGAATGAATAAAATCTCAATCTTTTACCTAGAAAAAAAAAAGACGAAGAGTGAAGTCTAAAGAGAGAGGATTAATTTAAGAATATTGACAGGGGTGAGTTTAGTTTTTTTTTTTGCATGCTTAAAATATATTTTTTCGTTCAACTTTTCCTACAAAAACACTTTTTCATATTTTAGTAGCTCATAGAAGTTTACTACTGGGCTTCCAAAGGGATTAAAATACCTGAAAATTACAAATGTTAACCAATGTTGTATGTTAAAATATCGAACAAATCACATTATGCTACGTGTTCTACAAATTTTATATTTAGTAAATATCACACTTGCGCAAAAGCAAGTTATTTGAATCTACCAATTATTTAGGACTATCTTCTTCTTTTTAAAATTACAAAAACTTGAGTGAGACGGTCTCACTCGTTCTTGTGGCGAGTTGGAGCAATTGTTTGAGTAATTTTTAAAATTTTACTTAAATTATTGTCTGATCGTATGTTATGCTGAGACGGCCTCATAAGAGTTTTCCCCAAATAAAATTATGTAAAAAAAGTGTTAACAAATTAGAAGATGAATCGCTATTGAATCCTTACGTACTAGAAAAGATGGATACAGCAAATGGAATATCTGCAAAATCCGTTCCAAATAATCCAGATAATGCTACAATTTGTGTTGTTCGGCTACCTAAATTTTCGTTAAAGTTATGATTAATGATAAAATCCCCGAGGTTACCCAACTATCTCAAATTCCACTTCTTCATGATAAAATGTTCTTTGTTTGTTTTGACAACTAATTTCCAGCTGGTTTTCAGTTTTTTTTTATAAAAAAAATCTTTCACAAGTATATATTGTCAGATAAATTAATGAAGAGTTTGTCTCTTGAAATAATGGAAAGATCTGTCTCTTGAAAGAATGGAGAGATTGTAAATTTTAAAAAATTAAGATGAATATTTCGGATTGCGTTAATAACCTTATAAACTTATAACTATTGCACGTGGCATAATTAATTTTTAATGTTACAAATAAAATTTTGTATCTTCCTATAATTCTAATTCAACATCATCTTTTCATCGGCACATGGAAAGATGGTCTTTTCCAAAACTTTGCCCTTAATGAAAACTATTGTTAATTTGCTTTATAATAGATGAAAGCCAACATTTTCACTAAAAAGGCTTCTTTTTTAATTTTTTTAACTACTTGAAAA
>JAULKK010000006.1:15867758-15879593 GCA_032355705.1 Rubia peregrina
CACATTGTGGTTGAGCAATAGGGTAACTAAAGACATGGCATCTTTATCTAAGTTCATGAGTAGATCTCTAGTCCAAATGCCATACTTAGTGGCTGGAGTTCATAAATTTGGTCATATAAATTCGCAACAAACCATACTTTATGGGCAGGAGGGTTGCGGAAGAAAACGTGTTTAGCCGATACATCCTCTAATGTACAAGTAAGACAAGATTGATCTGCTGAACATTCTCAATGTGTGAGAATTAAAGTTGTTGGTAAATGTTGTCTGTTATTTGCATGTACGCCAAAGGAGATGACTTATTCTCGGAGCACAGATATATTCCAAATCTCTTTTCAGTGGGTGGATGATCCATTATTGTTGCTTGCCAAATAACTCGCATCATTCTAACAGGTTGGGTTAATTAATAAATTGTATCATGAATATCGACTACTTACCATCCATTATTGATTGCCATGTCCAAATATCTTCTGTTAATTTTATTGTCTCGGCATATATAGAATTAGGTTTGCTTCCCGTTCGTCAAAGATTTCTCTAATAAGATTTGAGTTTCATCTCATTGCATTCACCTTCATGAAATTGTTCAGTATAATATCGTACGAATAGTTAAGCGGAAGGAATGTAGGTTATGCCAAGTTTTATATTGTTCTGCTCGATGAATCCAATGAAATCTTCTTCACCTATGCTATGAAACTCGGGCATTTCTCTGTACATCTATTCTTAGCTCATGTGCTTGAGCCGACAATTGATGGTTGATGGTTGTTGGTCACGACAACTACCAAAAAGCTCAAATAAAGATGAATATTTCACATGAAGGAATGTGCATCTTTATGTTGGGTGTTCTACTGTCGTGCAACCTAGCGACTTATGTGAGACTTGTGGCCACGCCTCCTATTTGTTCAGGGTGGGCAGCGTGAACTTTGATTCGATCTGGGTATTCAATCTCATCATTGAAATGCCCAGTTGACTCCTTATCCTTATTAGGAAGATGGTTTATTCCGATTCAATAATTTGAGCATAAGGTTAAGGAACTTTGGATGAACTAATGTGAATGGATGTAAGCTTCGCTGCTCGGAAACATCCAGTGCTGACCACATTGAGAGACATGAAAACCTAGGTAACGCGAGTTGGTGAAGTGACGTTAAACATCTCTATCGGTATGAAATCGTGATGGTATCATCTAGGTTTGTACCACTCCTCGTGGAGTAGATCCCGCACCCAACCAAGTCTTTGACCATGGGAAATTTCCACTAACACCGTCAGGCCAGTCGGGAAGTGATTATGGTGGGAATGGGCTTCCCGAAAAACTAGCCCGAGCCAGGATATTAACTTAGAAAGAAGGGGGCGATCCTAATGTTGTGTTGGTAAAGCCAACTTCTTGGGTTGCAATATATTTAAAAAAAAATGGAGGTGGGGACTTGGATCGAGGGCGCAACGTAACTAAAAGAGCAATAGTGGGGTCAACTCAGCAATTGCTTAGCACTTTTAAATGAATTAGGGGCATAAATTGGCACTTGAGAGAGTTGAGGGTATGAAAGCATACTTCTCAAAATTAAATTGCATAGCCCTACAACAACATGGAAATTGCAATGGCATCCCCGCAGTTGCCGCCCTATTCCTCCAATTCGTTCTGCTGCCGTATGTAATCCGCAACTACAACAATAGCCTGCAAAATAATCAAACTCAGAAATCCCAAAAAAAATCTCCAAAACAATAACCAGCTTTCAAATTAAATCTTTTTTCTTTCTGGGATCTTTTCCTTTCCTATATCTACCCATTTTCTGCTGTTCAAATCCCATTTCTCAAGAAATTTCAACACCTAGGGTTTAAGATTCGAAAGAGAGGGTTTTAGGATTTTGAATAATATCAATAAAATGCAGCAGCAGCAGCCGCCGACGTTGAACTCCTCGCCGAGCCCACAGGTTTCCTTGCCGTTTTCCCCCAGCTCCATCACCACCGAGCAGATTCAGAAGGTTCGCGTTCTTTTGTTTTTGTTTTTCTTTGTTCTTTCCTCCCTAAATGTCAACTTTTCGGATCGAGTATAGTGTTAATGATACATGATGAAATGGGTTTTTATGAGATGGAATTCTTTTGTTTTTAAACCTAACATTGCGAAACTAGCTTTTTTGTGCATTTCTGTCGGAGATGTTTTGATTTTGTAGTATTATTTTGTTTTTGGGAATCATCGTATTGATGGATTTGTTTGTTTTTTTGGAGCAGTGCTTGGATGACAATAAAAATTTGATCTTGGCAATACTGGAAAATCAGAACCTTGGGAAAGTTTCCGAATGTGCCCAGTAAGTTTGTTATCTTTCAAAAGTCCATTCTTGTATTTGCAAATTGCAATGTTGCATTTTGTGTTAGTAATACTTGAATTTGCATTCTCTTTCTTTGGGCTATATTAGTTTGCCTCGAAAGTGAGCAGCTCTTTGTGTTCTGCTTGAAGAATCCTTCAACTTCTGATGGAGTATTCCGACTGTTTTGAATGGATTAATCTTTAGTTTTAGCATTTCAACCTGTACGGGTGAATCCCCGAAATTGTTTTTAGAAAGGGATAACATGAAGTGCGGTGAAATCTATGCATTTGCAGGGCGGTTTTCAATGGCAAGTTGTTAAATGCTACTAATTGATGTCTTGTTAAAGAGGCTTGCTAACGCTACCTTTGTAGCTAAATGATGATTATGTAACCTAGAGAAAATGAAATGCAATGTATAAGGCGAGGTATTATGCAGGCTCGAAGTATTTCCATATATCTTAATATCACGGCCTTCATTTCTGCCACCGACATTATGATATTCCGACACGGGAGATTTTGGTCATAGTTTTGCATTTGTCTGAAAATTCCTCTTGTTTTGCACCCTTGTATTCAGATATCAAGCTATTCTTCAGAGAAATCTGATGTATTTGGCTGCTATTGCTGATGCTCAACCTCCACCTGCTACAGGACCACCACAGGTAGATTTCAAGGCCTCCCTTTTACCAATTTATATGGTACGCCGAGGATGCAGTGCACATCTTATCCCCAGTAATTAAATAGATTTATATTTATAAACAATAAAAACCAATTGACTCACCTATTATTAATTAGGAATACAGTATAATTTACATCATTCTAATACCAGTCATTCATTTTGGATGCATTCTCACACAAGTATCTGACAATTGCCACAGCTCGCCCCGACCCCTAATCCTCAGCAAGGACATCCCGCTCAACAAGCTCAGAACTCAGGTCTCCAGCAACACCCGGGCATTCCTCAGCAAAAACTGCCGTTCCAACTAAATGCTATGAGGACACCAGAGCAGCAACAGCAAATGCTTCACATGGTGGCACAACAGCAGCAGTTCCAAGGTCAAGCCGGTGCCAACCCGGGAATGCACCACATGGCACAACAAGCTGGACTCTCGAGTGCCGGGCGTGCTGGAAAGCAGAACTCCCTGGATGCTAATTCCGGTGATGGACAAGGAAAATCGGGTTTAGGACATAACAGGGACCACTAGGTTCCATTTGCAGCTTGTTTGTTGTTTACTTAGTGGAAAAGGACATAGAAGAGTCTTGTGTATCAAACTGAGATCTGGTTACTTTTTCATCTAACGGATTGCAAGTAGTTTGAGATGAATGTTCTTAATTTCACTTGATTATTATTATTACTGGTTGAATGTGGTCAGTTGCCATTAATTTGTCGGAGTTAGCATCAGAAACTGACTTACTGATTTCAAGTGGTCAATTGTGAGCAAGGGGTAAAAAAAGTACTCAAAACACAACCGGGCAGAATCAAGCTGTAATTTGCATGAAGATGCACTTTTAAGCTTCGTTCGCACATACACACGGTTTAGGTAATTGGAAATGATATAGGATTAAGTTCAAAGATATAAATAGCATTTTTTGTCGGAGATCAAAATGACAAATGCAAGACGAGTTTCTATCTGAGCTTTGCACATTTGTCAGCCCCCGAAAGATGATTGTCAGCAATATACAGTTCTCGGCCTATCAAAAGATTCAAAACACACAAAGAATGAACCAAGTTTTGAAGGTAACAGTCTACATCTAATGCTGAGTATCTGGAGATTCGAACTCGAGAGTATGCCGGCCTCCCTCTTGTCATCATCCCCAACGCCAATTTGTTAGATAACCATGCAATCCAATTCTCCAAGTAAAATCCTGCAAAGTACAACAAATTAGGGCATCGTTGCACCGACTCCTAGCCAGTGAACTATATTTACAATCAGAGCATCCATGACAAGAACTAAAGATTTAGCCAATTTGCTTCGAACTAAGTGAGTGAATCAGGATTTAAGTTGCTTGCTCGGCTCTTGACTTGAATGTTTCTCAAAGCACCTATATATATCCTCATAGCTTTACAAACAAAATCACCACCAACAGCCATGAAAAAAATGAGAGAATGATTTGCTTTATGAAATAGATTTTTCCTGATGTACAAAAGCATAAAGGATACAAGCAGTTTTAAAAAGGAGTCAATATGGTACAGGAGTTTGTCTATTGTAAATCAGCAACACAAACACTTAAAATTCACAGACCCCTTATTTGTAAAACAAAGCTGGACAAATGCAAAATCTTAACTTCACACCTGTTGTTATAAGTAAGATTAGAGCTCTAAGTAGCAACACTTATGACATACAACACTAATACATTTAAGTCTGGCCAACAGCAAACATGTTTTCTCATCCCAATTGCACCGGTGCATAAAACTCAATTAATTAATGGCTTTATAGAAGTAGAACTTGATAGTACCTTTGGGTTCAAAGTAAAGAACAAATGTCGATAAGCGTTGCGTAAGTAGAGAATATATATTTGAAAATGAAAAGAAAACTAGCATGCAAACCTGATATATACAAACATTAAAAGAGAAATAAGTAGAGTGGATCAAGTTTTTTTAGCTGTTATGAACTTTATAACAGATAATATATTAAAGCAAGCATAAAATATATCTCAAGCTAAATAGTTTTTGAAATTTTGAACTTGAAAAGGAGGTGATAAATTTTACCTATCTTCTAGGGTTGGCAGCAACATCAACTACCCTGGAAAAAAGAAAAACACAAATTGAATCCTGGACTCAAGAATTGAATTAAGGACACAGACAACAAAAAGGCCAAGATATCTACCTGCCAGGTTGTTTCCCAGCTACATTCACATTTGGCTTCCAATGTGTTGAACCCTTGATTTGGGAACTACCATATTCATTCTTGCCCGAAATTGTTCCATTTCCAATACTCCTAAGCACTGATTGGCCATGCTTTCTATCACCACCATTCACTTCTTGGTAATCCTTCCCTTTGCTCAAAATCTTTACAGCTGAGACACCCCCATTTGCACGCTGGTTTTGCATTAGCTGAGAGGAATTCCCAGAAGCGGGCTCATTAGATGGGGCTCGTTTCAAACGGTGAGTTTGTGCCATTGGGGTCACAGCAACAGAAGGTAACAGTGATGAGTGAGAAGATGATCCAGCAGCTGCAGCTGCAGCAACTTTAGCTACAGCAGCTGTAGCTGCTATAATTTCTTGTGCACCTTCTCGAAGCTGAATGAAGTCTCCATCAATTACAAACAACTGGAACAAAAAATAAAGGTTGATTAGGGCATATTGTGGAGCATAATGCAGGTATCGAAACTCAAGGAATTAAGCACATACCTCAGGATGGCTCGAGACAAACTCATCAAGCTTTCCATACTTCTTTTTGTAGTCATGCCAGTGCATAGGAGCAATCATCTTACCAAGTCTATTAGGAAGCTGAACATAAAAATTAAAAGAACGTGAGATACAATTGTCAGATTATAGCGTATGTCAAACTGACTGAGATTAGCTAGAAAATAAAATTCATAATAATGCAGTTTAGATCACCCTACCGTTGAACTAATCCTTACTTTACCACCAGATACAGGTGGTATTGTACGCACTATACAAGCCAACAGCGATCTTTCATCCAAAAGGTTAGCCTCTAGTGATTTCCCAACCGCGCCATTTTTCTGCCCGGCTGAAGAAATTGATTCAGAAACAATGATGTCAGAGGCAGAATCGGATGCACTCTCAGAAAATTGAGCAGTATTATTAGCCTCTGCTGGTGGTGACACATGGGATATAGAGCCACTTTTCTCGGATGTTAAACTTTGGGCTTCAATCGGAGGATTAGATAATGACTTGACGTTCTTCTCCTGTCCCAGAGAAAAGTTTCCAAATTATATCAATCAAATTGCAGAGGACGCAACACTGGATTTAGAGACAAGCACAAGTACCACACAGACACTAGCACATAAAACATGACACTGTACAAAGTTACCTGCAGGTCATTGTTTTGTTCAAGAGAATCTAGCCTTAGAGCCTCATGAAACTGGGACGAAATTTGCTGCAAGGTCTGCTGAGAATGGGCTTCAGATAGATAGCTTTTATCTATATACTCTAGAGCCTGAAAAAGGAATTAAGCCAACGAAATAAGAACCGACGTATCATTAGTGACATTTTTATATGAAATTAATTTTTTGGCACCAACCTGTTCCTCTGTATTTGATGCTGAAACTGCTGAATGAGCCTCCATCTGACTGCTATTAACATAATCGGGATGAAGAACTTGACCATTTACAGAAGATTCATAGTTATAACTGGTATCAGACCTCAGTATAGTAGATTCAGGTTGCAGAGGAGGATGGTCATGGGTAGCCATACGTTGACCATCAGATAAAGCCTTAAAACAAATAAGACAAGCGTTTAATGACAACTGGAGTCTGAGAAATCAGGCCTTTATAGGCAAACCAAATTGATTTCAAGCAAAATACCTGTTGGTTTTGCCACTGCTGAAGAGATGACATGGCTGGCATAGAATGGAATTGTCCCATATGAGCCGGTATAGAATGAGGGACCCCTTGCTGATGCATCACAAAAGGATGCAAAGCAGGCACCTGTCCATGGGGAAGAAAGGTTGGCATCCCAAGTAAGTTGTTTGGAGCGATTGGAACACCATGGGCATGATCAGCCTAGAACAAAAGAAAAGGTAGAGACCAGAACCATTAGCCACAAAGTTTAGACCGGTTGAACATAAAAAAAAAAGATGTGTATAAACACTGAATAACATACACAAAAGGTAGGATGTCAAATCTTAACAAGAATGCTTGGATCCAAAAGCTCTGAAAGTGATGCCTAGTATACTGATTATAGATTTAATTTAACTTTTCACGAAATGACTAAGCTAGTTGTCCATTTGTCTCTCATTTAGCGTATTTGATGTCTTATATCACACTTGCGATCCTAATTCCTCGAGGAAATTATCTTCTAAAACTAGTAAGTTAACGATTGTGATTAAGGAGCACCCACTTCAATTTGAATTTGAATGAGATTGAAAATGTAAAAGTAAAGCATATTTTAAGTCCATCATAAGATTGAAAAACAACCAGCTCCTACAACACATTAATCATAGAAATAGAGCACTGTCTGGCATCTGCATTTCAAAAGATGCAGATGATAATGGCATGGCAAGTTTCACCTGTATTGATGCATTCCCCCCTGAAGCAAATGACACATTGTCCCCATTTCCATTAGGTAAGCCAGAGCTACCATCATTTGAACTACCACCATTAACTTCCAGTTGGCCACCATTTCCCCGTCCATGTTCGGAAACATCATTCGTGTTTGTTTGAGTAACATGAGACTTGTCAGAGTAGGTGTTTCTCTCTCTTGCATCAGCTAGTTCAAGCTGAATCTGTTGTATATGGAGATGAAGTCGTTCCATTTCAGCACACTATCAAAAGAAAAGAAAAACTGGCATGTTAGTGCATATATTGATATACAGGCCCTAAGGAAATTCAAACAATAGTAGAATACAGCACAAAAATTAAGTTATCCTACAGCGAAATATCCATGGCTAAATGTATAATTACGATAAACCACCTGTCTTGAATATGCAACCCAAAGCTGGCCATATTGTTCCATGCGCTCACGAAGCTCAGCCTGAAAGGTGTTTGATTGTAGGCCATCAATCTCCTGAACACGAGTTATCCAAGCCTGGGCCTCTCTCAGCTGCTCATCCTTGAAGATAAGGGTCTCCTGAGCAATTCTATTCTGGAAGATGGAACAGAGTTTAACAGTCACAGTTTGAATGGGATGAAATAAAATAATCAAGAGCAAGCGAGAGAACATTAGGTGCTGTTAATAGGAGTGAACTATTAGCAGGAAAAAGACTCAAGGCAAAAGTTAACTATTAACAGGAGCACATATATACAATCCCGGCTTTAAAGGCACTGCCCTGAAAAAACTTTCCCTTACAGACTGATTAAATTAACTCACAAGTATCTGCCATGTGAATGAAATTACAGACCTGATCCTGCATCTCCAAGAGCTGTTGCTCTTTTTCTTGAAAATGTTCCTGCAGGTCATGTATTTGTTTAATATGCTGAGCTCGTTCAGCCTCGGTATTATCTCGTTCCCTCCTTCAGGACAAGACATTAACAGATAAGAAAGACATGAATTCACTCGGCCCTTGAACCACTACAAAATTTCAATCTATCACCACACCATTTAATACCAGTCATAAAATAATGCTTCATTATCCTGATATGAAAACAGGGTCGTCCTATTAAACTAGTCAATAGCTTGTACCTATATGATTGTAGTTCCTTGCTCTGCTCTCGCAGAAGGTCCTCTTTAACCCAAGCCTGCTACAGTAAATCACACAATTAAGCCAACCAAGAAGACGTATCTTTATCCTTCAACAAAATTATCTAAACAGCAAGGATGCAAAACAAACCTCTTCAGTGTCCAGTCTGATTGCATGCAGTTCCCTATCTTTCTCATCAATGATTCTCTCCAACTCAAGCATCCTCTGCTCTTTTTCTCGCAATTGTTCCTTCACACAAAAAAGAAGGGATTCAACAAACAAGTTACAAAAGCAAGACCAATCCCAAGTTGTAAAAAGGCAAAAATGATACCTGAAGCTGAATGTTGGCATTCGCATGCTCGTTGATCTGCGCATCATAGGTGTTTCTCATCTCCATCATTTCCACCCGCGCCATCAGCTGGCAGCGAATATCAGTCTCGAGCTGCTGCAACTCCTCGCGCTGCTTGACCACATTATGCAGCCTCTGCTGAAAAATATCGTTGTCCGGGCTTCCATCAATCGTAATGGAGCAGAAGTCCACGTCAACCGGCTCCCTACCCTGTTCCATTCACAATCACACAAACACACACACCAGTAGTCATTTTTTCACCGCATTCGTAAACGTAATTCATCCATCAAACTAATCAAATGCTGAACAAGAACAATTTACCTCGTTGCCGGAGCTCCGGCCTGACGCTTCGGTTACAGCGCGCCATTCCTTGCGAGCAGGCGGCTGAGACGGCGGTGGCACGGGCAACGAGACACCGCGGGCGGCGGCCGCTGCCTCCATCGGCGTAATGCGAGCTGCAACGGCGGCACCACCGGAACCCTAACCCGATTTAAAACCCTAGGGAGAAACCGAGACCGCCGGCGGCTATGGTCGCAATCTGCACTAAACCCTAGGGAGTCCAATTCGAGGTCAGTGAAAAACCTTGAGGGATGTTGATTAATGGAGATTCGGCGGGTTCGGTTTCGGGTTTCTCTCTCCTGTTCTTCGCGGCGGTGTGTTTCTCTCTCTAGAGATATTTGGGGTTTTTAAATCGGGTCATTTTGGAGGGTGACGACAGAAGAAGACCGGGAGAGTGATCAACTTATGAAACCAACATTTATGAAATCCAATGCTGACAATAATTAAGACGTGAAAGTACAATTGTACCCTCTGGTTTTATATAATATGCCACTCAAACACTAGTTTTATGAAAGTGCACTTTGGTCCAAAAGTTTGGTGAATACTGATTTTTACATGAAATTATAGTTTTGTCTCTTTTTTTTACAAATTGTTTCCACTACAAAATATCCATATTATCTTTAAAGTGTTCTTGCTCACATGTTATTAGTCAATATGAGGTCATATCCTCTGTGACTTGTTTTTACTAAACTAAACTGAATTAAAGTGTAGATAAACTCTGAAAAATATGATTTAAGTGAATTAACATTGTTAGTGTTGATAGTATCCACTAGTATGAATTGGACCAAAAAGGTGATATCGCTCGCCCGCAGCGCCCCCACATGCCCGACACCTCAGGTCCTGGTGGAGGAGGTAAATTCACGGCAGCCCAGCGCCAGGACCCGTTGGCGGTTACTGGACTCGGTGCGCACAAGGGACCCACGCTACTCATGTACACTCGTGGGCATACACTTGCTACACATGGACATCCCCACACTACCGCTGCCGAGTATCGAACCTGTGACCATTGGACCAAACTAACCAACGTCTCAACCGTTGGGGTTCACCCGTGGGTGTGTTACATAGTTTATTAGTACAATCACAGACAATGATCAAAGAATATACACCAAAAAAGAATAACCTACCATGTCAACAAAATTAACAGTGCCATCACTAATAGCATTAAAAAATTCAATACTTTCTGCAGCAACCTGCAAGCATGAGTGAGAAAAGTTAAGAGTTGACCTGGAGGAAACCATGGTAAGGTAATTGAGATTCTTTTAAGGGGATATTTTACCCACCATTATAAATGCCAACTGTATCATGTAATTGTGAACTGCAGCACCTTGTGGCTGAACGCAATTGACAAGTATAGCCTCTCATATAGTGATCATGGAAAGATTAAAATAAAAGGCCTCCAATTAAAGTCACAGGGCTAGATACTGGAAATATAAGCATGCGCATTCAAGATATGAACCAAACCAAAAGCTTAGAATGGTTTAAGGTTACCTGAGAAGCAAAAACATGAAAAAGAAGTTGTTGCAATGTTGGTAACTGTTCAAGTAGTTATGGGGTATCTAATTCTTTCTACTCCGAATACCATTTACTTATCATTAGTGAAAATTTTATAGATCAAAACTCAGAAACCTACAACCTAGTGCACACACTGATGGAGACAAGAAACCGTCACTTTATATCTCTAAGAAGGAAAAGAAAAGGCAGTCCACCAGTCAGATGTTTGTAAGCACACTAATCATGCACCATATTTCATCAAGGACAAGAAGGTGTCAATACTCTCCCTTAACAAGAAGCACACTAATCATCCACATTTCTAAACATTTTCTGCAACAGGAAGAAAACCTCAAATCCAAAAATCTAGTGCATAAATTTGTTTCTTACAGGACGATTTGTCTCAATGTCATGTTTTAACATCCGGAAACACTCAAGCCTTTCCTCCAAAAAAAATGCATAGCTCTGGACCCATGCATAAAAATCTCAAGCTGGGAAATAAGCTTGTAGATGTTTCTTCCTGGAATGTTGGGTCGACCTCCCTCAAAGCACAATAAAATCAACAAGCGCACATCTTAAAGAGATGTTCGAACGCAACAACAATACGGGTAAAACATCAATATTTGTCCATACATGTATTCATCGTTGATATGAGCCAAACTGACAATGCTGGTGTCTTTGAGAGAACCTAGAGTTTTCCGCAAGCTACTCAACATACGCCCCTCCTCTCGACATCTCTCTCAATTACAAACACTGGCACAAGCTTGCTTTGATCTACAGAGCAATAACCATTCAGAGAAACAATAAAAACAAGAAGAAAAAAATATCTATGCATATGAGCTCCTTATAACTGAAGATACAGTCGCTACAAGAACATGCATCATCCCGTATGTACTACATCAATACTCACAGTAGAGATTCTTCATAGATGAAAAATTGAATAAAAGCGATGAAGATCACTGATACTTACAAACAGTGGCGGATTTGGGGGGGGCGCACCCGCTCGCCCGGCGACGGTAGGCTATACTGTTCATCTCAGCCCGCGCTAGCCCCGCCCAGCCCGC
>JAULKK010000006.1:15941726-15952855 GCA_032355705.1 Rubia peregrina
ATTATTTTAATATTTTATAATGTAATGACCGCATTTCAATTTATGAACACTAACCCAAGCAGCATTTACAAAGGTAAATTTCAAAGAATCAAAACAAGTCAAAAAGCCCTTCTGCCTCCCTTTTTCTTTTTCTTTTTCTTTCCATTTCTTTACAGTAGCATGCCAAGAGACAGTCAATAATTTCACCAGATTATTGGTCCAATGAAAAAAAGAAAAAGTGTAGCGTAGGGCAATTAACGATTAAGGTAATTATGAAAAATATCATTTTAATTACTTTTAGAATTTAACTATAATCGCTTATACATTACCCATTTTAAAATTGAGTAAAATGTTAAAATATCATTAATTTAAGCTGAAGGTGCCAATATAACTCTATAAAACTAAAAAGTGTCACAATAACCATAACTTTATGATGTACTCATGTGCCAATATAATCCTGGGAGTCGTTGACTCCAATTGTCAACGCCGAAATTGGTCGGATCTCAATGAAAGGACGATTTTATCCATACTGAAAAAATAAAAAAAATAAAATAATATTACACCTTTTCTTCTTCATGTTGTCGTTGCCTTCTTCCTCCTGTTGTTGTTGCCTTCGATTCAGGGAACAATCCACCGCGGTCTTCAAAAATCCACTGCAATCATCACCGCTCTCCTCCTCCCACTTTCCTTCCTCCTTATCGCTTATACACCACTCTCCACCGCACACTACCTCTCCTCCACCACCTCCGTCGTCGCAACGTAGGCAATAGACTCGATTTTGCCTAGCTACAACTGCAAGCTCGCAATCCTCTACGCACTCGTCTCCTTAGTCACCGTCGCTGCCTTGGTGTACGACCTCACCATCGCACCGCCAACGTTGGGAGCCACTCTTGGTAGGGCGATAATTAGAGTTTACTTCTCGTGGGCCATATTATGAAAGAAGAGGGCACTGTTGTTTGCAGTGGTTGGGAATCGAATGGACAGTCTTCCCCAGAGTCGGCTACTTCACCTTCGCCAGGGAAAATAGCGACAACGACCGTGGCTTCCCCGCCCTCGTGATCAGGGCACTGATGTTCATCTTGGTGGAGGCTGAAGGAGGAGGTCGATCTGAGTTGGGGCTTTGCCAGGGAAAACAACGACGGCGATGGTGACTTCTCGCCGTCGTGATCAGGGGGCTATTGTTCGTCGTGGTGGAGGCTGAATGAGGAGGTCGATCTGGGTTGGGGTTGGCGTTCACTTTGGAGCAGTGGGGTCGGTTGTGGGCAATGGGGCAGTGCTGGGTTGGCGTTGCTGGTTGGGGTAATGGGGATGGCGATGGTGGTGAAGTGGTGAGTGGTGGTGGACCAGCAACGGGGAGATGGAGTGGTGCTGGAGTGGTGGGCGATGGTGGTGGGGTGGTCCCTGATGGCGAGTGGTGGTGGTGGAGAGGCTAGCATCAGGTGGTGGTGGCTGGCGGTAACATGAGGGGTAAAATGGGAAAAAGTTGAAATGACTGAGGGCATATTCGTCATTTTAGGTTTGATCAAAGGTCCAATTATCAAGTCAATACCGGAATATTGTCTGAAGGTTATATCGGCACAATTCATCATAAAACTAGGGTTAGTTTAACACTTTCTAGTTTTACAGGGTTGTATTGGCACTTTCAGCCTAAAAGTAGGATTATAATAACATTTAACCCTTAAAGTTTTTCAAAGTTATAAAAATCTCTTTACAATAAATAAAAACAAACATTATATCACTCCATCAGATATTTCAATTATAAAATAACTCTGCCTAACTGTTAGTCAGTTTAAACAAGATTTTGTGCTACATTTAAATATTCACGTGTATATATATATACATATATTAGTCAAACCTAATTTTTGAAAATCATAACTTTTTAAAATTAAGAAAGAACAATCTGAGATAAAGAGAGTAACTTAATTTATTTATGTAGACAAGTATATTTTACAAATAAATCACCAAATGTTACAATTATTGCGTTAATTATTTCTGGGATTAGGATGTTTAATTTGTTCCCTCAAGCTTTAGCTATGATTTTGTCAGATAATATTTCCAACCGGTTGATACAAAGGTACGATATTTCAACAATTAATCATTTAATTGTATCGTTGCGTGATAAGTAGTTAATTGCTGAATTAAAAAATTGGATATCTAAATATTAAATTTGGATTTATAAAAAAACGGCCTCGACTGAGAACATGCATGAACTGTGACGCCAGACTTGCAAACCATGCATTGCATTATTATTTTTTCCTTTAAATGTTAAAAAATTGCATTTAAAGTATTCCCACTATGCATTAAGAATATATAACCTGGTTTCATAAAATTAAATCACTCACTCTTAGCCTTTTAATCTTCATTTCAATAGTTAATTTTATTTTTGTATTATGATGACATACATATTTCTCTTCCTTATAGTGAAATCACAAATAACTAACCAAATAACGATATATTCTACTATTGCACTACTGAACCACCATAACCGAAATCGAAATCCCCACAACCGCATCTTCATACACCATCTATAGCCTTGAAATGATTGTATAAGCCTCTAACTTTAACTCAGGATCACACCATCATAAACTATCAACCGTCTGGAAACTAAAGAAGTCACCAACACGCACGATCTTACAACGTTGGGTTATTTATATATTAAAATTTTGATCTATTAATCACAATCACAATTTTTTGATATGAGTATAATTTGAACATAAAACCTCATTATTATAGAGATGATAGGTTAACTATGGAACCAAAGTCTAATTGACAATAATTTATGATCAATTTAAAACTATTTGCAATTATTTTGATCTAACTGATTAATATCCAATAATCTTGGCACCTAACAATCACATCAATTCGTTGATTGAAGATAATGAAATAATTTACTCCAATACTAATGCTCCCAAAGTGTTTGTACTATAGTAGGAGTACTCCCTCTGGTTTTCTAACATTGCCTCGGTTTAACTGTTAAAATTTTCACGGCATATTTGATCATCAATAACTTTAATTGCATACAACAACGAACGTCATGTGAGATGTCTTTGGATTCTGCATAGCATGTAGTTTCTAAAAAAGTAAAATTTTATAATCCATTATTGTATGAAATTAAAGTTATCAGTGATCGAACATACCTTGCAAAATTTTCAGAAAAAATGCACCCATTGTTAAAGAAGGCAGAAAGAGTATTTAATTTGGTAGGTCCAAAGATTTGTTGCATAATGAAAGTAGTACTATGCAATAACCTTAATGACCTACCGGCTACCGCATGCAAGGGCGGCCAGTCTCTTAAATAAGGTTTAGGCAAATTGACTATGATGTGTATTCTCGCAATGGAATGGACGTTTTTCAGTTTTTTCAAATAACTAGAAAATGAATTAAAATTATGTCTTAAGTAGAGAGGCTAAGATGATGGAGTAAAAGACGATAACTCTTGTAATTTTTTATTGGTTAATATTCTCACTTTGTAATTGGTATGATTCAATTCCACGAACATTGGAGTCCTTTGTCAGACATTTAATCGATTGGTCGATCGTGTGAGGTGTTCAGTGTATGAGTTGTGATAGATTGTTATTCCATCTGTAGAAGTTTGACACTATCACGAGATTGTGAGTTATCGCCTGAGATAAGGGGAAATAAATTTTATTGAAAACACCATAATCCCACTATATTTATTTTGGGTCTATACCACATTTATGTGTTTGTAATATTAGAAGAGTATGAAAATATTTTTAAATGAAAAAAGAGAGCGATTATTTATGTCCAGTATTTTCTTACTAACACCGTTTTATACCTTTTCAATACTTTTTCTTATATATTTTTCTCGCTTATTCTATTTCCCATCACCATTTTCACGTCGTTGTCATAACCTCTAACGATTTTTTTGAGAATTTTTTGGTTGCCAACCAAAATCACTCCCCAATCGAGATATGCCTAATCGATATTGCTATCACCGGAAAGATTGAGCCACTATCACTAACATCACCTTTGTCACCAACATCACCGTTTCAAACATTCCTCCACCAAACTGTGGTTGCTCGGCACAATGGTCGTGGCCACCACAGTTAACTCAACCAAAATTTCGGTGGCTGAACTATAATAAACTCGACAATATTTTTTTTAGCCAACATGGTCAATTCGGTCTCAACAATCGCCTTAACATGTCGTTGGGTGCCCGTTACTTCTTCTGATTTTTTCTTCAGAAATGATGGTAGTGATTGCGGAAGAGTAAATTGATAGAAAATAAAGACAATATATACACTTTCCATCTCAGCAAAAAAAATACATATTTCCGTTCGCCCGTCCTAGTAAAAATGAAAAAAATAATTAAAATTGCCAAAATGACAAAGAAATGTGTTATAAGATTATCACAACGTTCTCTTTAAATTCAACAAATTTTGGATTGAGCCCCCTATTTCCGAAAATACCCCTACTTTTCCACGCTTATGCCCTTGGCTCTCCTAAAGAGTGAGCAAAAAAATCCGGCTACTTTTGATGGGACAAAGGAAATAAATTTGAACACGTATGAAAATATCAGTAAAAAAATACACGACGACAAGTACTCTCATAGTTTATTTCGCACACTTCCTTTTTTTATTGACACACTTTATTTTAGGTTAAAAAAATTATTCAGTCATTCTATATTTTACTTTCTAAATTCATTTTCATAATTTTATTTTCATTACATTCATTTAAATTTAATCACGTAAACTTACGATAGAGATAAAAGTAAAATAGGAGCCAAAATGTAAATGATTAAAGTAAAGGTATACCCTACACAGACCAGCCCACCCATCCCTGCCCCGTTTTTGCGGACTCCCAAGTCTCCTCCGAATTCTGGGCTTTCTCTTTTTAAATATCCAAACCCCCAAAATCCAAATACCCGGTCTACAAAGGCACTCTACCCTACAAATACCTCTAAAGAGAGAGAAACGACAAAACAAAGAAAAGAAAGAGACAAAGAAAAAGACTAAACAAAGAAAATAAATTCAAAAAAATAAAAAGGCAGATTTCAGCGCTGGTTATGGTGGAAGAAGAAATGCCGTGCAGCAGAGGGGCAAAACCGTCAATATGAACTCCTTCTTCTCCTAGATCACTCCATCGCCATCTCCATGCTCTTGCTGCTCCTCACTAAGGTCACCGAGTATTTCTTCCTCACCGGAGCCGGCGGCGGAGGCGGAGACTGGAGTTGGGAGCCAGCGGCGGCTGGTGGCTCAAATGCCGGAGTAGCTCTCGCCGTCACGGCCTTGGCCGGAATCCTCGCCGTGGCCGCCGCCGTTGTGTACAACACTAGGTAAACTCCGGAAATCGATCGAATCGACGGCGGAGCAAAATCGTCTCAGTTAATTAATTTCGCTTGATTTGTTGTATTGTACTGTACTGCTAGGTTTTTTTCCGTTCCATTTTTTGTGTAATTGAATAATTTATAGTTGAATAAAAAGAGAGAGGTGTAGTGTGTGTTGTAGTAGCAGTAGATGAAAGCTCTCAGACGAAGTCAGACTTCGTCGTCTTCGAATTCGAATTCCCCGCCTTCGTCTTCATCGTCGTCGTGGATTTATTTGAGATCGGTTCTATTCGTAGTCTCGTCTTCCTCGCCAGCTTCTTGTTCTTCTTCGTCTTCTGATCGGTGAGTCTCTCTGATTTCCTAATCTGTAGATGTGGATCCTGCTGCTGTTATAAGTTTTAGGTTTAGCTAGTACTTGTAAAATGTCAATGCTTGTATGTCTAAGTTTAGATCTCTTAGTTCAATTAGTGCCTTTTGTTTTGCCCAATCGTGTTGTTCGATTTTCGCGCCTACTCTGGCATTTCTTAGGTGGTTTTGCAGTTAGTTGTTAGTTTTAGCTCATTTGTGTAGTAGGAAAGTCGAGATGTTTTCACTGTTTACAATTCAACTCTCGTGCGATTACCCTGTCAATTAGGGAAATTATTTTCCACCTGTTTTTGAAAACTAGTTTGCTGTGATGCAATTGGCGCCTTGGCGGGGAGTTTATTTAGGGAATGTAATGAACTCCATATCATTTTTTAATTATACGTCCTTATTCCTTTAGCAAGTCCAGTTATCCTGGATGTTTGACTTCGGTTTATTGATGGGTTCGTTGACTGTTCTACCGAGATCCATATGGTCCAACTTTTCTTTTACTACTTTAGCTTCTGATTTTAGAGTTAATCTGATTCTTGTTACAAGTCTGTGTCATGATTTACTCACAGTGGTAAATTTAGTTTATTTTGGCTGGCCATTATTTGATAATTTTCGATTTTAATATTTACTGCAAATATTTGTTGATATGCTGTTGGGTGGTACATTTTATGTAATTCTTGTAGCTGTATGTTGTTCTGTGGACAGCTGGTGGTTAATATTTTCAATAAATCATACTTATTATTTTTCAGGGGTCGTCTTAAATCTCCATGGTCCCGAAGAAAAAGGAAACATGCTTTGTCACCTCAACAATGGAGAAGTATGTTTACATCAGAAGGGAAGTTGAGAGATGGTGGAACCAAGTTTCTGAAAAAAGTTAGAAGTGGGGTAAGTATATATTCTCATGAAGTTTACGTATCTATATCATCTTTGAATTAAGGATCACACGTTCACGTGCTTGTAATTAATGGCTGGAACTTGAGATTTTAATTTTTGGCATTTAGGGTGTCGATCCAAGAATCAGGGCAGAGGTCTGGCCCTTTCTCCTGGGAATGTAAGTCTCTTCTTTGTTGAGCTGCTTGTTTTCCCCTGTATATATATATATATACCTTATAAGTTCTACTTTCTACTGTGGAATCATGGTATCATATCCTTGAGAGCTTGTTGTTGTGTGCTTGGTTTTAAAATGTGCAATGTGTGGCCTCAATTTGTTTCTCGCAATCGAATGATTTCTCCCTAAATTTGCTACTCATTTGCCATTTGGTGAAGGGACTTGAAATCAAACTTTCAAGGACATGAAAGAATATTGGCCGGATATGTTTGGAGTTCTTTTTTTGAATCATTAAATCAGGCTAATTTTTTTTAACCTTTTCGTTGATGGAACATTGAGAGAACATTTTCCTGTGAGCATTAAATGTTCAGGTTTGGCATTTAGTGGCATTTTTGGCTGTAAGGTACCATTTGACCAATTACAGACTGTATCCTCATTTGTCCAATATTTTCTTCAACAAAGTGTTAAACTCTTTAAGGTTGTATCCGGTCCTCTCCTCCTCTATCTAGAAGGGTGATTTGGGTAGTGAGCTACATCTAGTGTTTGCTGCGAGATCTTGTGTGTAGGTTATGCCATGTACTAAATAACTTTGGCTGAAACACATTGGTTTGCCGGTCCTTTATGATTATTTGAAAATGCATTTAAACTGTAATTACTCACCCCGCATAGTGGATTACATGCTAAAAGCAGCTTATGAAGATTTTGATTAGATGACTTTCAGATGATCTTTTCTTTTACAACGCAGCTATGACTTGAGCACTTCCAAAGAGGATAGGGATACTATAAGAACTCAAAAAAGGTATGGTTTTATGGTTGCTTCATGTTACATTTTTCTCACCTTTGGCTGCTTTAATGTTATTAATTTCTCCGTGTTGCTTTACCTTGTTTATGCAGAAAAGAATATGAGAAGCTTCGAAGACAATGTCGCAAACTTCTAAAACAAAATGATGAGACTTTTAAACTGAAGGAAAGCGGTGGAACAAGCAGTGATGGAGACCATAGATCTCGTCTGAAAGGATGCAATTCTCCAGATTCTGATGATGCTGTGAGCGCCAGGGAGTCCCTATCTAGTGAGGATAGAAGCCCATTTATTGAATTCTCGGGTCAATTGACTGCCTCATTGTTGGACAGCAGTAGCGATTCAAA
Source organism: Rubia peregrina (assembly GCA_032355705.1). Lineage (NCBI taxonomy): Eukaryota > Viridiplantae > Streptophyta > Magnoliopsida > Gentianales > Rubiaceae > Rubia > Rubia peregrina. The sequence goes on from JAULKK010000006.1 coordinate 15,949,541, forward strand.
ACGGATTGCTGATTCTGCCAGTATGATTTATGAATCTGATTCTTCAGTCTCAGATTCCTCGGAAGACCCCGAAACCAATCAAACTTTTACTTCTACAGAAATTAGAGAAGACGGCGATATTCACTTTGCATCCAAGGAAAATTCATCTCCCTCACAATCTGAGGTGCAGTCAAAATTCCAAAGTGGTGAAGATTTTGCCTCATGGCAGCGCATTATCCGCCTCGATGCAATTCGTGCTAATGGAGAATGGGTTTCCTATTCACCCTCACAAGCTGATATACAAGATGGCAGAGCTCGCCGTTGTGCAGAAACTGTTGGATTAAAGGACTGCGACCACCTTGAACCGTCCAGAATTTATCATGCCGCCAGACTTGTTGCCATTCTTGAAGCCTACGCCCTCTATGACCCTGAGATTGGCTACTGCCAGGGAATGAGTGATTTGCTGTCTCCAATAATCGCTGTGATGACCGAGGACCACGAAGCTTTCTGGTGTTTCGTTGGTTTCATGAAGAAGGCTCGGCATAACTTCAGGCTTGATGAGGTGGGAATCAGAAGACAGCTGAACATAGTCTCGAAAATCATCAAATTCAAGGATTCGCATCTATACAGGCACTTGGAGAAGCTTCAAGCTGAGGACTGTTTTTTTGTGTACAGAATGGTGGTGGTCCTCTTCAGGAGGGAATTAACGTTCGAGCAAACGCTCTGCCTCTGGGAAGTCGTGTGGGCGGATCAGACAGCAATCAGAGCTGGGATTTGGAAGTCTGTGTGGAGCAGGATCAGGCTCCGGGTTCCACCCACAGACGATTTATTGCTGTACGCGATTGCAGCTTCCGTCTTGCAAAGGAGGAAGCTAATCATCGAAAAGTATAACAGCATGGATGAGATTCTGAAAGAGTGCAATGGCATGGCCGGGCATCTCGATATATGGAGGCTCCTAGATGACGCTCATGGCTTGGTCGTGACTCTGCACGACAAGATCGAGACATCTCTGTGAAACTTGGAATACTCGGATTACTTTTTAAACTTATTAACCTTCCTAATGATTTTTGTAATTGACCATTTGTTGATGATAGCAGCAGAGTGTGCTTGCTGTTGATAGTTGACCGCTAAATGGAACCGGCTATCATCGGCCGAGCATCGACTCTGGACCAATGTTGCCAGGTTCGGTTTTTCCGATGAGCACTTTCCTAAGCATACATTGTTTGTGTACTGTTATGTTTCAGGGAATACATAAATAGAGAACTTCGATGAGATGTGTTTTTTTATATTTCTGAACGCTCTCAAATTGGCTGCAGTTGTTTGCTACTAATCTTGCAAGATGTACAAATCTCTTCTATCCGTATGGCTATAGAATTTACTATTTGGTAATGGCTCGAACGGAGTTGGTAATCTAATAATCAAGGAGAAATCAAAGGTTATTTGTGTATTTGGAGCGACATCTCACCAAAATGGTCCGAACATAGTTGGTAACCTAGTAATCGGGAGAAATCTGCAAGTACAGTCACAGCCGATTCCGTGCTAGTGACTTGGTAACAGATGAAGCCGTGATGGGTGAAAGTTAACACAAAAAGAGTGCATTTCCAAAGTATGCCCAAGTGGACATGACATTGCGTCCGGTCAGGTCCAAACCAGGTGATTGTTACATTCATTAAGTCGTGTTTACTCTTAACATGTAATAATGCAACTCTGTGAGTGCTTCGAATTCAAGTTGCACGTGATGCGCAATGTCCTAACCACTTGAGCGTTATTCGAATTCATGTTGAACTTGATAGGACACAATGCCCTGATCACTTGAGCAAACCCAAGTGGTTACTTAACAGACATTAGAACAGAATATCAACATTTCAGACCAAATATGAAGGATGAGAGTAACAAGTCTAATCAACATGCAACACTCGAGTTCCTCGAACAAAAACAAGTAAAACCAATTATTCATCAAATGCTACATAAATCAATGGCCTGTTAAAGGACCACATAAATAAGCCGATCCCCGAATATAAGTTCATCATTTTCCTTTACTGCTCTTTGGTGTAGTGACGAACAGCAAAGGCCAGACCCAAGATTACGAGGGGAACAACAAACTGTAGAATCTTGATCACGAATTCAGGAGTCTTGTCGGGGTTGTAGGAGGCCTGTTGGGGAGGGATGTAAGCGCGTTTCTGGGGAACTGTGGACTTGTCGACCTCCCCAATGTAGTACGGCGCCATCATCTCCCTAGCATCGTCACTGTGTCCGACGTCTTCAAAATCATTGGTTGCATCTTTCCCTGCAAAATTTCAGATAACGTTTAGATCATCTGAACAGCCCGTAGGCATCATATTTTCACACCGTACGCACTCAAGAAGACGTAATGCCTATCTATATAGCTTCATCACATTTGGAGTCTTATAGGATTTCACTTCCAGGTCGAATTTAAGATATGAAATGAAGTTCAGAATGCCAATCAGGCTGAAGAGCATTCCAACTGTACCTGTTGCGGAGAGCAAAACTTCATCACCTCCGGGATGATCATCCATGAATGGGGTAACATCATACACCTGAAACAGAAATCTGACAACATTAAAAAGAAGGATAACGGACACCATCACTACCAATCACAAAATTCAGTCATATTACTCGGGTTGTAAGCCCGCCAGGGTAAACTCTTTTCGGTAGAAAAAGACAACTTTTAAATGAACTACCAAGCATACATCTATCAACAAGAACCTTACAGTAGACAAATTTAAAACTTCTCTTCAATGCTATACACTCAATTGTTCGTAGACATCCTTGTATGCAACAAACAAAAAACACACACAGAGCTAATAGAATCATGGGAAAATGCAACATCAAAACACATAAATTACTGCTGAGAATGCAGCTGGTCAAACTTAGAACCCCGATAAGATTATTGCTCGGGTTCTAAGCCAGCCAGGGTCTAACTCTTTTCGATAGCAAAACACAATCTTTAAACGAACAACCAAGCAGATATCCATCTACTATCAACGTTCAACAAGAACTTTACAGTAGACAAACTTAAACTTCTTAATGTTCCACACTCAATTGTTCGAAGACCTAGACTCTTTAAGATAGGAACAACCTTGTATGCATGCAACAAACAAAAATCACACACACAGAGCTAACAGAATCATGAGAAAATCCGACATCAAAAAACATAAATCAAGCAGAATTCCCGTCAATTCTACTACACGATTTTTCCCCAAAAGACGACAAATCAAACCAGCTTCAACAACACAAATCACCACAGGGGCAAAATCAATATACACTGATCAGTACACACAAACCAGTTGCATCAATCACAAAGACAACTAAATC
>JAULKK010000006.1:15958058-15969440 GCA_032355705.1 Rubia peregrina
AGAATGAGAAAGTGTGAGAATGAGAGAATGAGAGGTGTATTCTTCATCCTTCTTGGGGGGTTATTTATAGGGGTAAATGAAGCAATTACATAGTGCTACACTTAGGTAAATAGTAAAATATCACTAATTACAATTATAACTAATGAGCATTTCAAGTTATTCATAACAGTTTTGAAATTTTGAACCATAAAAAAACATAAACCATAGTTAAAAAAAACTCGAAAAGGTCTCCACTTTACAATAGTACAACAAAGTCGAAGCCCCTTTACTTGGCTCGCACCACCAACCATGTCAACATGCCTCGACCTATTCTCTCCTCCATGCCTTCCTCTCCCTCCCGCGCACGCGCCTCCGCCCTCCGCCTCCTCACCTTCCCGGACCCACCCGACCACCACCCACCACTAGAGCTTGACGAGAGCGACGTCGTTTGGTCCTCCACCACCACCACCTCCGCCCACTCCTCCGACACCGACTCCCACTCCCCGCCTCCATCCTCCTCCGCCGCCGCCATCTCCCCCACCTCCCACGTCCGCCGAAACCACCGCACCCACATCAGCCCCGGCCTCTCCGCCGCCCTCTCCGATGACCCCCACCTCCCGCCGCTCGTCCGCCGCAAGTCCTCCCTCTCCGCCTCCCGGATGGTCCCTACGGGGATGAGATCTGAGAGCCCCCTCTCCAGCCCCAAGAGCGCCGCCGCGAGGTACCCCAAGTCGGCGCCGGTGAACGTCCCCGCGTGGTCCGCTGATAAGAAAAGCGCGGGAGGATTTGGCGGGAGCTTTCTGCAGCAGCTGGACGAGGAGGAGAAAGGGTTCGACGAGGACGAGGAGGAGGAGATGGTGCCGCCGCACGTGATCGTGGCCCGGTCGCACGTGACCTTCTCGGTGTTCGAAGGCGTGGGGCGGACGCTCAAGGGGAGAGACCTGCGACGCGTGAGGAACGCCGTGTTTCAGCAAACAGGTTTTATTGATTAATGGTGAAAACTGAAAAAAGAAACAAAAAAAAAGGGAATTTCTTGTGGAAATTTTCATTTCATTACCTAGTATTGGGTTTCAATTGTAGTTCTTGTTTTTGTTTTCTTTCCACTTTGGTTTCTTATTGTATAAGAAGCAGCTATTATTATTTATAATACTATGAAATAAAATGTGGTTTCTCGGATTGTTCATACTGTTTTGATGTTAGTTTAACACGGAGCCTTAGATTGACAGGATGATGTTGGAAATTGCTTATGAGTCTATCGGTTATCCATGGATACAACAAGATATGATCCAAATAGCGGATAAAATCCGTATCATGGCTTGCTGTTCTTTTGTTTAGAGTTGAAGATGAAAAATGTTGCATTTGTGAATGTGTAGGAATTCTTATGTTTTGCTCAAAGTCGTTTGTCTTTGGTTAGTAAGATCCAAAAAGTTTATCAGAAATCCTAATCTGAATGCCATAAGATAGGAACTGGAGAAGTATTGTCAGAAAGCTCAGAAAATTGAATTTTACTTGTAGACTAGAGGATTAGAAATTTTTTGTCGACATTTTGATAAAAAATATTGATTCTCGTGGGAGTGGTTGCTCTGTGATCCGAAGTCCAAACCGGCATTGCTTCACATTATTACCTTGTGTTTGCTTGGCAAATGGCTTGCTAGGATATTATTCTGGTTTAGTTGATTGGAAATTTGCTCTGGGATTATAGATTTGTTGCATCGCTCGAGTTTGCAGATTGTTGAGAATTCGAGATACTTTTCTGTTTGATCTTAACTTGTAGTGAATTTGCATCATGTGAATTGGATTCAAGACAGCTTCTAATTTTCTGCATATCTCTGTGATTTGATGCCCCACTCTGACAGTACACTAACTATGCAAAGATCATTTGCTGTGAATATATCCTGTGAATCTTATGATAATGTAAGTTTTCAAATTTAGCGAATAACATCGAACCCTTAGTTTGACAGCCAACATAAAAACAGTTGTCAAACATATCAGAAATTGTTCATGAGTCGAGAAAACACCGTGGGAAAATATGATCCGTGTATCGGACACCATATAGAGCGATAAAAGGCCTGTTGTTTACTTAATCATTGAAGATGTATAATGTTGCAATTGTGAAATGAAAAAAAAAGATGAGAAATTTGCTTTTGCTTTGCCTTTTTATCTGTAGCGATCTTCCAACCTATAAATTGGATTCATGACACTTTCTGCACGCCTCATACTAACGATACGCTAATTATGTAAAGACAGTTTGCTGCGATGTAAGTTTCCAAATCCGCTTTTATTTGTCTGCCTTTTGTATTTGGTGAATGAAAGAGAGTTGCCTACACCTAGGGAATAGATTATGAACATCTGCAACTATCCGTCCCAAAATTAGACTCCATTTTATTGCTAAAAATGGTGTTTGCCTCTAATTTTGGGATGGGGCTACTGACGATTATACTGTCTAGATTTGTATAGCTCCTAAAAGTGGTGGGAATATCGTAAGTGAATCCTTTCTACTAGTGAGGAGTTGAAGTGGATCCGATGCTTATCGTCAAGCATATGATAAGCTTGATGATGACATCAAGCTCCATAGAAGCAAGATCAATGCTTTGTAGAATTGTGTTATTCTTATTTCTTTTAAGGATAGGGGTTATTGTTAAGGATCTGGTGCTTTTCTGGTAGGCATAAGAAGATAAGGTTGATGATAACCATGATGTGTGCACGACAAGAGAGGTGGCCATTTCTTGATACCAATTCCTTATGCTCATTAGCATGCATCTTTGCATTGGTTGGTTGTGTAGGTAAGGTAGGAGAAAGGGACTTGAAGGTCCCTGCCCATGAAACGAATATAGTGGGGAGGGAATAGATCCAATGCCCTACACCATTGGACTACCTCTCTTTTCGAGCACCTTTTCCGCGAAGGGCTCGTTAATTTGAACCCCTGACTTAACACTTTTAACGGGTTTTTCCCCAAAAGGCGCTCGTGAATCCAACCTCGAGTGCACACTTGAAGGGTATCTTTATCCGGTGAGGGGAAATGAATCTTAGCTGTGTTTTCATCGTGAATTCGAATCTTGACTGTCACACTCGAGGAATTGCCAAAGAATAGTAGTTCCATGTAAGTTGTGGTAGTAATAGTAGCAGAAAACAAAAGAAAATCCAAGATCATCAAAAGTGTAGAACTGATGGGAGGCTAATAGTGGAGATTCACCACTACTAGGTAATGGGATCATCTCGATCTCGTTACCCTAACTTTAACAACTGATCTGGTATCACAAATTTGTGAAATCTAACAAGTGTGACACCAAAAGTGTGGCGAAATCCTAAATACTTTGCTCACCTCCAAAATGAGTACGACTTTAGTATTACTCTTCTACATGGATCAATTACTCTATAATCTACATCTATGATTCTACAAACTCAAGAGCTTATAGTAGGCAAGAAACTCATACACATTGGAGGGTTAATCTTGAATAGAGCAAGAATCGACGAAGGGAGAGTCCATAGTCCATCTCCACATATCATGCCAGAAGCAACAGCGGGAACCATCAAACCGGCCTTTCTGCTGTTAACCTTGTGCCAAACAAACACAACCAAGCTCCCCATACACATATCAATGGCGAAGTATGCGCCGACAAGAAATGGCACAGCCATAGCCATGGGGAGAGGAACCCATTTGCCCAATTTCTCGGGGGCAACATCTCTCATCAAGTTGGCCACGATAGCAAACGCGAAAAACCCGTAGCATAGCTGCAAGCAGTGTAGGGGCAAGGCCGAGAAGCCTTGCACCCCGAGAATGGCCATGTTTCGGTAAATGAGTGCATATGGAGCTTTGTACTCACCATCAGGGTTCCCAATGTCAAAAGCGTTGTAGAAGAGGAAGAACACAAGTGGAGCAACCACACAACCGATGGCTGTCCCGATCGCTTGGCTGAGGAGCATCGACCGGGGAGAAGTTAGGGTTAGATGGCCAGTCTTGAAGTCGTGCATCAGGTCAGAGGATATGGAAACTATGGACTTTATTAAGCCACATCCGATCAGCCCGGCTACCACTCCATGGTCTTTTCCGGCCAATGCAGCTAGCACGAAGAGGGCTACTTTCCCGTAATTGTATGCCATGTTCATGTCGGTGAGACCAGAACCGTAAGCATTGCAGAAGCTGAGAGATGGCGCGATGATGTACGCCACGACAACAAAGTACCATTTCAGCTGAGGAAACATGATAGGGATCACGATGATGGAGATGGCGGAGAAGATCAGATAACCAACACATGCTATCCATATTGGAATGCTCTCCCTCATGAACACTTCATTTCTTCGAAGTTCATCGGGGGATTTACCTTTGTCATCTGAACCTTCTGTAACCAAATAAAGATAGCTAATTAACGTACACGTGACAAAATAAGAATGGTAATCATCTATCTTACAGAATAAACTTCTGCGTTCACCTGATATTGCGGCCTTGTTCTTCAACGCGGTGTGTATGCTTAGGCCGGTGAAGAAAAGCGTCTTGAGAAAATTGTACAAACCATCTCCCAGAATCAGAGCAATGGAAATGAATACCTTATAACCAGTTAGACTCCCCATATTGCTCTCTTTCAAAGTACTTGGAAACCAATCTCCTTTGTGACCATGAATCAATGGCCACATTATGCCCCAAGAAAGAACTGCTCCAAATAGCAAAGACAGGTTGACTAAATGGGAGCAAATCATTCCTGCCCCGATGTAAGTAGGGCTGAAATCAAAGTAGAATCTGCGAGAACTTCAAGCATCAGTTTCAAGACTGGAGACCTGTCAAGAATCTTAAGATAGAGAGTGTAAGAATGCATACGATTGCCGCCACGCTTTTAATCCAAAGGTCGGGAAGTTAACGAATCCACAAGTGCTTCCACCGGCGTAGAACCACTGAAACATGCCCCAAAAGAAACTAATGGAGAAGAACCTCATGAACCCTTGAACCTGTTTCCTGAAAGAAGTGACTTTCTGTTAAGGTATTGCGATTTTTGAGTGGCTAGATTTTCAGGTAGGTTCAAGGAAGAAATCTTACTTGGCATCGTCGTCCCCCTTAGGAGTGTGGAAGCCATTGATGAGGACTGCAGTGGCGGTTCCACTAGGATACTTTAGTTTGTAGTCTATAATCATGATCTGCAGAAAAAGAACATCAATAAACTGGAAACAGCCTAAAACAAATCATTCTTGTAGTATCAAAAGAACTTTCTGTGTAGAATTTGCAATAAAAGAATACCTTTCGAAGAGGGACCAAAGCCAAAAGGCCAACAAAGCTAACAACAAAAAGGAAACCAATCATCCAGTCAAGTCCAGGTTCCTTGAAGCTCCCGGGTACATTTCCCTCGGTAGCAATATCAGCTCGTATGTAAGTTTTCTTATTTAAGCCAAGTAAATAAGATCCAAAACCACCTAAAACAGAACTTCTTAGTCAATGAAAATCACGGCGAATTTACTAATCTCTGCCATATTAAGGGTAAAGATCCAAAACCACTTAAAACAACACTCCATCAATGAAAACAGCAACGCATTCACTAAATTAGGCAACATCAATCTTCAAAGAACAGGTTCTAAACCACTTAAAACAACACTTCTCGATGCAAGAAAATCGCGACAGACCTTACTAAACTAGGCCAGATCAAACCTCAAAGAGCTACTAAACATCTAAAACGACCCCTCTTAATCAATGTAAACTGTGACAAACATACTAAAGTAAGAAATCATCAAGCTGCAGAGAAAATGTTTCTATTACCTCCAACAGCAATGCTATAGCACGCAACGGCGCTAGTCTGAATAATCGTGTTCTCCTGTCTAGTAAAAGGGGCTGAGACAATATTAGCCTTCTGAAGCATCTTTGTCCATGTCTGAATAAACACAAAAGCAAGAAGGGCAGCTGAAACATTGAGGTTAGGGACAAGCCCTGTGGTGAGATTCAGCTTCATCACAATCACACTGTAGATTATTCCAATCAAAATGCTCGCGATTATTCCGCGAAATGTGATCTGTTTTCTCCATGGAGGAATCCTCCTCATCTCCTCATTTGGGTCAACGTTACTGTCATTAACCTCATTTGGGTCTTCCAAACAGTCCAAATTCCCCACCTGAGTAATTCTTGCACTCATCCTGCCAAATCAAAGTACACACATCAACATCAAATGCACACAGAATGACCCTTAAATCCGAAATGCATAAAAATTCAACCTTTATAGCTTTACCTGATCCAAGACAAGATTTTTCAGAGGTTTTCAAGAAATCCCAGATAAAATCTGCCCACTTTTCTTGAAACTGATAGAGCTATAGACAAAATGGGGTTTAAATAAGTGAGCTGAAGGATGCGAAATGGCTGCCAACCAACCAATGAGGAGAACAAACGAGGCGTGCAAAGACCATCATGGCATCATCTATCTCTACCCCTTTGTACTACAAACTCAGCTGTCATTAACTCCAATTGTGTAGTACAAAACTAGAAGTTATTGGAGACTTTGCAGTACAAAACAAACCAAATTAGGACAATTTGTTGGACTTGAAAAGGATGGTTGTGGGATTTTAATGATCTGGGAGGATCAATCAATCCCTCCCCAAGTTTTCAACTTTATTTTCCACTGCACAATCTTTGTCAAAACATTTGACTAGTGGCAAGAACTTTGAGGAATGACACATGTAAGAACTTTGAGGAATTTGATGCAGTACATGTACTACATATATAGAGTGGAAAGGCGTTGGGAGGAAATGGAGGAAGGCTAAAATAAGGGTGGGGACAAGTTGGAGGAAGGCTGCTGCAGAAAAATGAAGCAAGTTTTGTTTCTTCTAATTCCACTCAAACTTTCCTAGTTTAACTTTTGAACATAGAGTAATCTTCGGTCATTAAATTTTATTATAATCATATACTCATATATATTTTATAGGCAAAATCTTGAGAAACACCGTCTGTCCACAGACATATGAAAAGACGAAGTTGAATTATAATTATAGAAATGTAAAATATTTTAGTTACAATATTAAAAAGAGTTCGTCTCTTGAAAGACGGTCTTTCCATAAGTTATGGAAAGACTAAGGTTTAAATTGCAAATTTGAAGAAATCAAAAAAAAAAATTGGGTTGTATTAATCGGTTCATAAACATATCACTCATACATGTTGCATAATAAAATTTTAATATTGCAACTGAAATCTTTTACCTTTTAATAATTTCAATTCAACCCCGTCTTTCCCAAGACTTTGCCTATTAAAAAATTACTATACAACGTTTAGCAGTTATAAGTTTATGACCCGATTAAATGCAAACCAAAAATTTTATCTTGATTTCTTCAAATTTACAGTTTAAACTTTGGTCTTTCCATAAGTTATGGAAAGACCGTCTTTCAAGAGACGGACTCGTGTATAAATTATTTTAAAAAATTAAGTGAAAAACACAATCATTAAGTGAATCGGGAATATTTCATTTCACTACATATGATTATTGCATATATAATTAATATGTGTTATATAATTTAGATCATCCTATCAATAATATTCTTCCAAATTATTTAGAATTTTTTAAAAAAATTTAAACGAGAAGGGTGCAAACCGACCTTTAAATCAAGTAGTCGTGTGAGTAATTTATTTTATGATGATGTATGAATGAAATAATAACTTGCCAAATAGTATTATTTATAAACATTAAAAAATTAAGATAAAGTGGTAAAGATTTAAATATTGAAAACTAACAAGTCTAAAATCTAGATTTGGTTGAAATGGGTAAAGTAAAAGACGTTGTACAACCAATAATCATCATTTATGTTCGTTAGCTAAAGATTTAGCTATGCTATTGAAAACACATGCACAATTATAAAAATAATATTAAAAAATTATAATTGTATACTCCCTCCGTATTATTTCAAACTTCACCTTTTGACTTTAAAAAAATATTTGATCCTTTTTTTGAGGTAATTTTTTGAGGTATATTTGATCCTTAATTTCTTTCATTAAGGATAATAAAAATTTGTGAAAATTTGATATTTTGAAAATACATGTTATAACAAATGTAACAATGTATCACATAATAATACTTATACTTATATAACAATTCAATTTTACGGTCAAAGTTTAAAAAAATTGACTAACTGAATAATTAAATTGTTTCAAAGGGAGTATTAAGTATTAAGAATCGGATGAATAAGTCTGGGGCTGTGCCAATGATTTTCATCACGAAAAAGTCACTTTTCCAACCATATAAAAATAACAATTAACATATTTTTACTGTGTAATTACAGACATAATTATTATTAATTAAAATGAGTAGTAAATTGATAGTTAAACACCCACCGACCATAGTTATCTATCCAGGTTATGTAAATATATTTTTTGTTTGTTAACGTTAAAACCGCCAATTGAACAGTTTTTTAATTCTATTTAATTGAACAAATTATTATTATTAATTAAAAAGGCTATATAATAATTGTCAAACATCCACCGACCATAATTATTACATTAAGATGTATCTATCATATGGTTGAATAAATTCATAACGGTCACATATGAGTAGTCCGTCTTTTGTAAGATTATTTTAGAGATAAGAAATCAATTATAAATAATGGCTACATAAAACAAGCGCATCTCAAATTTGTAGATAATTTTTTATTAAAAGGTCATTTTAAAAGAGGCAAAGTTTTGAGAAAGACCGTCTTTTCATGGAAAGACGAAATTTAATTAGAATAATAAAAGGTAAAAAGTGTTGGTTTCAATATTAAAATTTTATTATACAACGTGTAGTGGTTATAAAGCTTATAACCCGATTCATACAACCCAAAAAATTTATCTTCATTTCTTCTAATTTGCACTTTAAATCTTGGTCTTTCCATAACTTATGGAAAGACCGTCTTTCAAGAGACGAACTCTTTAAAAGAAGTGCTTAATGAATTACAAATATTGAATAGTGAAACGGAAAATGGTTAAATATATTTTTAGTCCTACATTTTGGTGAAAATATAACCCTGCAAAATAATAAAGTGTCAAATTAACCATAATTTTATGATGAATTGTTCCAATATAACCTTTTGTCCTAATTTTAGCATTGACCGTTGACCGAACGTGAAAGCTTGAAAATACCCTGTTGCTTAACCTTTTTGCCATTGTACCCCTTCCCATTTTGCCTACTATTATATTATTATTTTCAAATTAAGAATACTAAAACCCTAACCACCACCCCACCGCCGCCCAGCCACCAGAACCACCCTACCTCTGCCACACCTCCTCCCAGCCACCTCCTCTCTGCTCGAAACAACAAACGAGCTTTAAACTGCTGAAAATTCTCAACCAAATAAACGAGCCTTTCTCACTTTTGCATAAATAAATAAATAAGATAACCTACAGATTCAATGAAACTAACTACTTAACAGTAAACATTTATGATGATTAAAACCTGCAAACTCAATGCTTTAAATTGATAATCGATAACAAGAATAATCATCTCCGCCCGACCATCACCCCATCGCCGCCCAGCCCGTTTCCAAAGAGGAGATGTTAGCGGAAATACAATGAAGCTTGAAAACATAATGAAGAAGCTCGTTTTTAAACGAAAAAAAACAATTGGAAAAATGAAAGAAGAAGAACTCGGAGAACCCGTTTCCAACTGATCCACTCGCTTCCGGCAATCGGAAGCCATGACCACTGCTCTCCAAGCTTCTCTCACCTACAGACCTCCCAACGTCATGACACCACTTTCCGTCCCAGTTGAATTCGCCTTGTCGCCGCTGAATTTGGAGGAGGAGAAGAAAAACAAAAAAGAAGAAGGGGAGAAGAAGGGTTTTAATGTCTTTTCCCTTCTTTTTTTCAATATAGGGGGGGAATTGTCATTTCATTACATTTCAGCAAAAATTTCCATTGAAAATCGAAGTTAACGGCTGGCAGGGTTAGATTGTCACACACATCTAAAAGTTGAGGTTATTTTGAAACTTTCTCATTTTGCAGGATTAGATTGACACTTTCAAGTTAAAGTTAGAATTATTTTATCACTTTACTCAAAGGATAACCCTCGATTTTCGTGGAGCTCTTATCCCATCCGTAACCAGCAGGTCTGTACTATATCTTAAAATGATTTTCAGTGGTTTGGTATTGATTTTTACGGCCTATTTCGTGGCGTTAATTTTCCAATTTTTTGGCCTATTTTAAGACGGGACAACACCGAAAATGAGAGAAAGGTTGTGCCATTGGGGTTCATCGCCATCAGGTTTGTCTCCGTCGTCGATATGAGCGATTACCCTCGAGTCGGGTATGCGGGGTTTGGGTAGGATTTTGAGCTAAAATATCAATTAAAATTCATATTTTGGTATTGTATTTGGGAATGATCCATAAAACCCCTATCTAAATTTAAAAAAAATTAACATCAAATAAAAACATTAAAGTTCTAAAAGAACACATTAAAATTGAAATAGTTAAACATCAGATTAAAAAATTAAAAATTAAATAAGAACATTTAACACCAAATTAAACTAATTAAACATCAATGAGCTTTCTAAAGCATCAAAACGTCAAATTAAAAAAAACTATCTTCATATATTCATAAATTGTCACAAACTCATATTTCATAAATATTTTTTTTAAACAAGTAAAAACATACTAAAATTGTAAGACATAAAAGGAAAATTTTAAATGTTATCATGGTTATATAACAGTAGGTCAAAGATTTTTTAAAAAAAAACATTAAACTTGAAATACAAAAATATCAAACCAAACTTATAAACGTCAAACGTAAAAAAAACTAAAATATAAATATAAATATCTATTTATTTATTTTAGACTAAATTATTTTTTGGCACCCAACATATTTCAAAATACCATCGTTTGATCCCCGAGGCCAATACCGTGTCCATTCAGCAACCAACAAATACAAAATAATTTGTTAGTTCTCAAAACCATATTCTTGGTGGTTTTCAGGTAAACCAGAATTACTTGGGGGATCCACATGTGCCACCAGCGCCATAATTGTCAAGTCAATAGGATGATGACTGATCTCGACCTTTGGATGGAGAGAACGAAGTCCTTAGGGGTGTACTGATCGGAGAGCGGAATACGACCCTCGCGTGAGGCGCAGTTGATGGTCCCGTTAACCTTGGAGGCGGTGCGGTTGTAGATGGATATGGGGAAGCCTTTCTCGGTGATGTTGAGGGTTAGGCTCTGGCCCATGACGGTGAGGTGGAGGTGGCGGCGGAATGGAGAGAAGGGAAAAGGGGGAAGAAAGGGGTTTAGAGGACGAGCACATGGGTTTCAGGGGGAATTTTGGGGGAATTTTTAATTGAAGGACTAAATAGTTTTTTGGTACCCAACATATGTCGCAATACCAAGAAATTTTTAAATGAAAATGATTTTAAATTAGTAAAATTATAAAAATACCCTTGGCTATGTCGGAAAATAATTCCAGTTTACCTGAAAACCACCCG
>JAULKK010000006.1:16104386-16114676 GCA_032355705.1 Rubia peregrina
CCTGCGAGAGGAACTTCGGTCTGTTCCAGCCCGATATGACTCCTGTTTACGACATAGGTGTCCTCAGGCCATCGGTACAAGCCTCCTCCACGCCCGAAAATCACCATATTTTGTAACTTGCATTCTCCGTCATCATTAACATCATTTACTTGATTGGTTTATAACTGTTAGTAACATAGCTCAAGATTGACCTGGTTGACTCAGTAGACGTATATTTCTACTGTTTGGCCCGTGACCCCTTTCTGTTCCAGCTAGACATGACCCCTGGTTACGACATAGGAGTCCTCGCCGATGCTCACCATTCTTTGAAGCTTGCAATCACCATCTTCATCATTATCATAGTTTTCTTGCTTGATTTATAACTGTCAGTATCAGACTCTAAGGTTGGTCTGGCGGGATCAGTAGACGTATGATCCTACTGTTTGGACTGTGACCCCCTTTCTGTCTGCGTCTGGTGAATGATAGAAACTCGTGATTCTAATAATAACATTGGCTCTGGCAGGCGAAGGCAAATTACCCCTCTAACCCGACCCCACGGGTTTCTTCTCGGCCGCCTCCATCCTCCTCGGGGAAGAATCAGTGGTGTCTGCCGAAGAGTGGAGCTGGAGAAGATGCATTACAGAGCAACATTGATTATGTTTGCGGGTTGGGGCTGGACTGCACTCCTATCCTTCCAGGAGGGGAGTGCTTCTTCCCCAACACAGTCCGGGCTCACGCCGCGTTTGCCATGAATGTGTACTATCAAGCTACAGAGAAGAATGAGTATGACTGTGACTTCAGGGGGACTGGAGGGATCACCAGATCTGATCCAAGTATGTGTTCATCATTTTCTTGAATACTCTCTTTTTTAAAAGCTTTTTCTTCTTGATGATAATTAAAATTAACACTGATTTTTATAATATGTTGGTTTTTTTAGGCTATGGAAAGTGCAAATACTGAAGATCTCAGTTTCATTGGAATGCATATGTTTATAGATACAGACACAAAATTTCTAGATACAGATATGTTTTAATACCAAAATTTATACCATTATCATTTTAATGGCATATTGATGCTGGTGTGTTATTAGAGCCATTGGAGCTGGTAGGTTATCTCTTAAAAAAGTTATGATAAGTTTTACCATCGATAACTTTATTTTCGTATAATAACGGTAGTAATTGAACTTGAACTCAATTTTGATTACTCTCTGGTTCAATAACATTGACTCCTTTTTATTTGTCCACTTTTCATAAAGCATATTTGACTATAAATTTTATACAGTAGTTACTTAAAATCAAAATTTAAATTACTACCGTTATTATACGAAAATAAAGTTATCGATGGTAAAACTTATCTAAAAAAGTAATGATAAAAAAAGCCAATATTAGTGAATTGGAGGGAGTAATAAATAAGACGGATTGACCTCGATCTTAGTCAAACTTAAATTCAAGTCGAACTTTAATCGAGCTGCTCTTAAGTTGCTCGTGAAGAGTTCGATCATTCAATTGGACCAAAAGGCGATATCGCTCGCCCGCAGCGGCCCCACCTGCCCGACACCCCAGACCCTAGTGGAGGAGGTAAATTCACGGTAGCCCAGCGCCAGGACCCGTTGGCGGTTACTGGACTCGGTGCGCACAAGGGACCCACGCTACTCATGTACACCCGTGGGCGTACACTTGCTACACATGGACATCCCCACACTGCCACTGCCGAGTATCGAATCTGTAACCATTTGACCAAACTAACCAACGTTTCAACCACTGGGTACACCCGTGGGTGTATAGAGTTCGATCATTCAACCCTAGAAGAAACTGGCATGGCATCCTTTATGGGATCATTACTTATTCTTTGGGCCAATGCGCAATAGACTTAAATATTACAGGACCATTTTGTAATTTTGCAAAAGTACAATCTCAATACCCTCCCCACAGTGCCTCACTGCCTCTGCTCCGACACGTACTTACGCCATCCGTAAAAATCCGCCGCCCGCCACCTCCCACCGCCGGCCGTCGCCACCACTCTATATCCAATCACCGCCTTGTAATTAGGGTTCCGCCGCGTATTTTCATTTCCATACTTTTCCACGCAATATCACTCCAGCTCTCTACACTCAGTCACGCACAAAAATGGCGGACTGGCAACCGTTTGCTCAATCAGTAATTTTCGGCCTGATTTTCTCGTACCTCCTCGCTAAGCTCTTCTCCGTGATCTTCGCTTTCCGAGAGGATAATCTCCGCATCACGCGCGGCGACCCTGACGAAGCGCCTCCGCCGCGGCTACCTCCAGCTACTTCCTCCGTAACCGCCGACAGATCGGATTCTGGCGCTTTACTTTCCGAGAAGAGAGGCGATGAGAATGCTGCGAGTTTTGACGATGGGAGCGATGGAGACAGTGACAGTGATTGGGAGGGCGTGGAGAGTACGGAGCTGGACGAGGCTTTTAGCGCCGCCACCGCCTTCGTGGCGGCCACGGCGGCGGACCGGTCGCAGAAAGTCTCTAGTGATTTGCAGTTGCAGCTCTACGGTCTGTATAAGATCGCCACTGAAGGACCTTGCAGGTCGCCCCAACCGTCTGCTCTGAAGATGACCGCACGTGCGAAGTGGTCGGTTATCTCATGATCAATTTATCATTCTTAGAAATGTCATGATCAATTACCAATTTGCTGTTGCTTTATTTAGTGCGATAGATAGTTCATAATTAAATTGAGTTTAACTCAGTTTTAATCGCTCGGAGTTTTATCCAAAATTCTTTGAGTGATATCATGATCAATTTCGGTTTCTTTTTGTTTTTATTTGAACTTTCAGGCAAGCATGGCAGAAGCTGGGTGCTATGCCTGCGGAAGAAGCAATGGAGAAGTACCTTGACTTAGTCACGGAGTTGTACCCTTCCTGGCTTGACGGTGCAGCCATTGTAGGAATCAACATGAACTGTTAAATTTGCTGGAAGTCCTTTGATCTCAGTGTCTACTTGTCCTTATCTTGTATTGAATTTGATTGTCACAGAAAAAGGACCGTGTTGGCGCTTCAAGTTCAGATTCTAAAGCTCCCATGGGACCTGTTTTCAGCACCTTTGTTTACGAGGATGAACCTGCAAACGAGCTGTAAGATTCTGGATGCTTTGAACATTTAATATATCCCTTGTATGATCTTTATGTGCTGAAAATGTATGTTGTTCAGTCTATTTTTCTTCTTTGCCCTTGCATTCGTGCCTTTTATGTGCTTGTTTTTCTCTTGTAGTTGAGTTTGTTTGGAAATGTTAGATCATATTCTGAAGTAATTTATCTCCATGCAGAACATTGGATGCATTACATGGTTTTGCACGAGAAGGAGACATGGAAAATTTGCTCAAATGTATTGAGAATGGTGTTGCTGTAAACATTGAGGGTTGGTATTCACTTTTATGCTTCATTTTTTGAGTGGCAAGAAAGTTGTTTCAGTCCTTCTTATACTATATGCTTTCGAAGGCAGTTATCTCTAGTAGTTCATTGATTAAGATTCCCGAAGCAGCAGTACTTTAGGATGCTATGACACCTGCATAGAAGAGACCATGGGAGGCCGATAGATTCTAAGTAGTGATAATGCTTTCCATATTGTAAATGCTTACTCAGCCAATCCATATTTTGCAGAATTATATAGCAACTTACGATATCTCTTATTTATGATTGCGCATGAAATGCATGTTTTTGTTTGTCTGATGGAGTTTTATCCTAATGATTATAGATAGTGAGGGTAGGACACCACTGCATTGGGCTGTAGATCGAGGTCATCAGAATGTTGCGGAATTGCTTTTAAGCAAGGGTGCTGATATAAATGCAAAGGTATGAAGTGATGGACATTCTGTTGCCATTTGTTGTTCACTTGGCTCATTGTATCCATCTTTGTTTTAACTTGAAATGAGGAACACAGTAATACATAAGGGTGGAATCGGGGACAATTTACTAGTTGTGCAAATCAACTTGCTGTAATCTGGCTTTCTATCTTTCTGCTACCTCTTGCGCTGCCTTAGGAATTCAAATTCCAGTTTGTTAACCAACATCTTCCTGACGTTATAATTGCCAAAAGGTCACACACTGACAGATTCTCTGTTTGACAGTGTTTATTGGGGAGAACATTTGAATTCTGCATCTTCTTACATCAGGACTATCAGTGATAAGGTAGTGATTACTATTCTTTCCTTCGCATAAACTTTGTCACATCTTGCTGCAGGATAACGAAGGTCAAACCCCACTACATTACGCTGCTGTCTGTGATCGAGCTTCTCTGGCTGAATTTCTTGTGAAACATGATGCGGATGTAGAAATAAAGGACATTGATGGCAATTCTGCAGCTGATATATGTGAATCTGACTGGCCTTGGATGCAGCAGACAGGTAGCGTTGCTGACTGATGTTTCTTTAGTCCTTCAGCACTAGCCTTAGAGATGTATGTTACACAGTGTTAGGACAGTGTTATCAATTTTGTCTTTTACGGAATACTAAATGTATTTCTAGGACACTTTTATCCCTCCATTTGGCTCTGCCTTTTTTACTGGTCTACGTTTTTGGTTTCTGTTCTTTTGTTGAATTGAAATTCTAAGTTGTTATCTTTCCTTGTCCTAAAAGTGGGAAGTAGGTAGGTTTATTTACAATAGTCAATAGCCTTTCCCTCAGGTCCCTGTAATTCGGGGAGGCATTAGGAGATAAAAGAAGAGAGTAGAAACTATCGAACTAAATTTTATTAAGTACTAATCTTCAGAATAAGACTTCCAACAAAACAATACTCCTGGCCTACCCTTGTGCTTTAAAGTTAGAAAAACATATAAGAAGGTCTGGCTCGACTACATTACTAGCTTATGCCTTGTTTTACTGTTCTAAATTTCTAGCTTCTGTAGTTGTGCATTATTGAATTAAAATTCTGAGTTGTTATCTCTCGGGGAGTAGGTAGGTGTATAATTAGTAGGACACATCTGTCACTCTTTCTACTCCCTCGGGCTTTGACCTGAAGTAGGACAGAGGGAGTGCTATAAATTTAAGTTGATAGGTTCCTGGTAATTAGGGAAGGCATTAGGAGAGAGAAACAATAGACCTAAATTTAGTTACCAACCTTCATAATAAGACTCTAGTTGCTTTAGATTTCCTCTCAAAAAAATCCCAATGAAAACATCTTTTGTTCTAAGTTAAAATTTTATTTCAAGTTCTAGACTTGGATAATCTGTTTATTGCTCTTCTGATCCAGACCTCATATTTGTGGCTTCGTTAATTGGATAGAAAATAGCTTCCATTTCCTCATACATCCCCTCGTAATCCTCCTTCTCGGATTTGTTATTGTCATCCAACCACTCAATGGCCTCTTTGATTGTTGTATCAATCATCTCTTTTTCGCACAGCTTCAATCTCTTCTGCTTGTTCTTTTCATTCAACTGGTTTCTAGTCTTGTAAACGTAAAATTCCAAGTTATACCTAGCATTAATTCTCTCCCAGTTCTCTCTGTCTTCCTCGGCGAATACTTCAGCTTCTTGAACCATCTTTTCAATCTCATATCGGCTCAAGCACTCGTTGTTGGCAATTGTGACACTCTCCGAGTTCCCTGGCGATGCCTCGTCCTCTGCCTCGACGTGAAGAATGCCATTGGCATCAACTTCGAATGTCACCTTCGTTGCACCTATGCCACTGTTCAAACAAATAAGGTCAGTCTACTTGATCTGCTTGCTTTTCTCTTTCTAAAAATGGTACAAGTGAACCTTGAAAGGGGACGGATGGAGTATTTACCGCGGTGCTGGGGCGATTCCATTCAAATGAAATTCCCCAAGTAGTCTGCAGTCTTTGGTAAGTCTCCTTGCACCCTAAAAAACCTGTAGAATTAAGCATCATTAGTTTTAAAAGGCTGTGATCCTCTTTCATCAGATTTCTGCCATACAAAAAGTAATGCTAACCTGAATAGGAAGTGATGTCTGCTGATCCTCGGTAGTGATGAACGTGCCTAATGTCGATGCTAAGCGTGAGAGGTGTTACATCCAAGACTACAACACCTGATCAATAGGTTCAAAACTCATTAGTAGACTTATGCCTCGTTCTTTCATCTTAACTGCACTTCAGTTCAGTCCAGAGAAGTAAAGTACCTTCGGTTTCTATGCCGCCCTCTCCGCTTAAGATTGCTCCTTGAACAGCAGCACCATAAGCCTCGTTCATTAGTAGACTTGTGCCTCGTTCTTTCATCTTAACTGCACTTCAGTTCATTAGTAGACTTATGCCTCGTTCTTTCATCTTAACTGCACTTCAGTTCAGTCCAGAGAAGTAAAGTCCCTTCGGTTTCTATGCCGCCCTCTCCGCTTAAGATTGCTCCTTGAACAGCAGCACCATAAGCCACTGCCTCATCAGGGTTAACAGTTTTGCTGGCTTCTCTCCTGTCAAAATACTCATTGAGAAGTCGTTGGACCATCTGAATCCACCCAACTAGAAATATTTCATCCATCTGATGCTTCTCCAAACCGGCATCCTCCATTGCTTTCTCAACAGGCCCCATTTTTATGTGGAACAGATCGCTGTTCATCTACTCGAATCGAGCTCTGGTCAGTGGCTCGGAGAAATCAATGCCATCGTAGAGAGCTTCGATTTCGACACGAACCTGATGCAGGTTGCTCAGGGCTCTCTTCGCTCGTTCGGCTTCCCTCAGCTTTCCAAGATATCTGTTGATCTTACTGATGTCCTTTCCATACTTCTTCTTGATCAGTCGAATGAAGTATTCCATGATCCTCTGATCAAAATCCTCACATGAACCAAAGAAAAGATAATCAGGCTGTATGTTAAGTTATAACTCTATCAAGTTCAACCACATTAGGCCCCTCTAGTTTTCTAACATTGGCTCTATTTGACTGCAAAAAATTTCAAGGCATGTTTGACCATCAATAACTTTAATTGCATACAATAACGTATGTCACGTGTGGTGTATTTGGATTCTCAGTAACATGTAGTTTATAAAAAGTAAAATTTTATAATCCGTTATTATATGAAATTAAAGTTATCGGTGGTCAAACATGTCTTGAAAAATTTTCAGAAAAAAGGAAGCCGTTGTTAAGAAACCAGAAGAAACCAGAGAGTATTTATTTACTGAGAAAAGTGGACATATGCAATGGACATCTAATACGCCTCTACGTGTAGTGATATTATTCACCCACAAATGTGAGCATATAGGAATGGACTGAAAGGGAATCCTTTTCAGGCCAAATAGTGAGAGATATATGTTCTCTGGGCTAGCAAAATGTGGACAGGAAATGGTCTTGGACCAGACAATGAAGAATATACGTTCATTGGGCTAACAAAATGTGGATATAAAGGGATCATGGATTGAATTCAATGGACTAATCTTGGATATTGGCTCTGTTTGACAGAGCTGTGCTTATAAGCAAAACTAGTTTATTTTAAAAGAGGGAGACCAGACCAGCTCCTGTTTTCCCCCCAAAAATAGCTCCTGCTTTCAAAATAAGATGTTTTTTTACCACTTTACCAAACACAAAAAATTGCTTTGCTTATAAGCACATCAGCTTAAAAGTTGTGCCAAATAGATGCAATTATATTAGAGCATAAAGTTCTATTATATTACCAAATTGTGCTTGCATAGATGGTTCATAACCTCGTGTATTGAACTACTCCCCATGTCCTTACCATTTCCGCAAAAAATCTTTTCACGGTCTTCAATAACATGTTTGATGGTAAAGATGTGTAGCTACGGATAATAACGGCACGAAAAAATTAATGTTTAGAATATTTATAAACTATATGTTACGATGAATCTAATCATATCTCATACAATAAAATTATTGTTTATATAAATATTCAAATATGTTATCAAAGTTCGGCATCTTTGACTATTTATTTTTTTTGGCTGGGCTAGAGGGTGTATAACTTTGACAAACAACTTTTAACAACATGAGATCAAGATTCTAATCTACTCAATTTTCTTAGTTCTAAGTTAAGTACCTTCCAAGTGAGAATCACCATTAGTTGTAATAACCTCAAACACGCCGTTATGAACCGTGGAAATAGTAAAGTCGAATGTCCCGCCGCCTAGGTCGAAGACGAGGATATTCCGTTTGTCGCCGTCTTTTCTGTCCAAGCCATATGCAATGGCAGCAACAGTTGGTTCGTTGATGATTCTTTCAACTCGTATTCCGGCAATCGTGCCGACATCCTTGGTACTCCTTCTGTGTCACTTTTTGGTCAACTTTCTCATGTCATGTTTGACCAACAATAACTTTATTTATGTATAATAATGGTGAATTAAAATTTGATGTTTAGAAAATACATCATGCAGAGAATCTAATGATATCTTACATAATAATATTTGTATCTATTTACTGGTTAAAATTTATGGTCAAGTGTGCATTGAGAAAGTTGACCAAAAAGTGTGCAGGTTAAATTGGGACAGAGGGAGTAGCTTGCCTCTGGGCATCATTGAAGTAAGCTGCCAAGTGAAAAGTTAATGCAAAAAATCGTGAGATTCTGTCACAAAATCAACTGGTAATATATAAAGATGATCATATGTCATGTAGAAGTGATACAGACTAAACGGTGGGAATATGTGTCTACTGAGTTATAAGTTAGTCTACAACCGATGTGGGATTCTAACACGGGAGATATCCTTGGAAGCGTAAACTTACCGGGAACGGTTATTACAGCAGCCTTGATTTTCTTTCCGAGGTATGCTTCAGCAGTTTGCTTCGTTTTTGTGAGAATCATGGCACTGATCTCAGGACTAAAAACATTAGTCTCCCCCATTTGTAAGAGCATCTACAATGGAACTCACCAAAACTCACCAAAATTCTCACATTTTAAAATTTTAAATAATATAATTATTATCTCTCCTCAATTACACTCACAAAAAATTTCCTCTTCAATTTAACTCCACAATAATAACTCAATTCCACATCATCATTGTCCCCACTTCATTTTCTTTTTCTTTCACGCATTTTTATATTTATACAATATAATATTTACTACAACATATATGTTTTGAATATGATGTGTGTGTGTGTATATATATATATATATGAGGTGGGTTCATGTGAGAACAACCCCTTAATATGAGAACAAATATGAGCCATTCAAATAGACAATCCAATGATTTGAACTTAACATCTAATGAAGCAGCTAAAATAAACACGTTGAATTTCATGGTATTAACATAGATACCTTTCGGGTTATAAGCTCAGAAATCGGGTCTGACACTAATTATGAATTTTGATCACAATTTTTTTGGAAAAACTGCTTCTGTCCTAACACGTCCCTATCCGTTTTCAGCTCGCCTAATTTTCAAATAAATTACGCCAGAACATAAAGGATAGGCACATAAATTTGCCTTATAATTATGTTGGACACTTTGTCAATCAATAAACTTGAGAGAACTTTGTAGAAAAAAATAATATAAAATTGAAGTACATACAAATCATACTTTAAACACTAGCGAGTTATACTTTAAGCACTAAATTATTTTCATAACACACACAATTTATGAAAGAAGCACCTACGGAGTACATTAATTTAAGCACCTACAAGTTGTACTCTAAACAAGTTATTTTTGTAGCACATGCAAGTTATAAAAGAAGCACCTATAGATTAAATTTGAAGCACTTACAAGAAATGATTTAAGCACCTACGAGTTGCACTCTAAGCACCAAGTTATTTTCGTAACATGTACAAGTTATAAAAGAAACACCTATACATTACATTTGAAGCACTTACAAGCAATGATTTAAGCACCTACGAGTTGTACTCTAAGCACCAAGTTATTTTCGTAGAACGTACAAGTTATACTGGAAGCATGTATAGATTACATTTGAAGCACTTACAAGCAATGGTTTAAGCACCTACGAGTTGTACTCTAAGAACCAAATTATTTTTTTAGCACGTACAAGTTATAAAAGAAGCACCTAAGATTAAATTTGAAGCACTTACATGGAATGGTTTAAACACCTACGAGTTGTACTCTAAGCACCAAGAATACAATTTTCGAGTACCCTCACCTTTAACTTAAAGCACCTACATACATAAATAGAAGCATCTATGCTCAATATTTTTTTATAAAAAAAGAACTTACACAAAATTCTAAAAGCACCAAAAATACAATTTTAAGCACCCAAACATTTAGCTTAAGAACTTAAACACATAAATAGAAGCAACAACGCTCAATAAAAAAAACTTGCCCGAAATTCTCAAAGCACCAAGAATACAATTTTCAAGCACCCACAACTTTAACTTAAAGTACCTACACACATAAATAGAAGCACCTACGCCTAAAGTTCAAATTATACTAATATAATTTCAACTTAAAAATTACAC
>JAULKK010000006.1:16126921-16138146 GCA_032355705.1 Rubia peregrina
CACTCTAAACTGCAACCACCTTG
Organism: Rubia peregrina; assembly: GCA_032355705.1. Classification (NCBI taxonomy): domain Eukaryota; kingdom Viridiplantae; phylum Streptophyta; class Magnoliopsida; order Gentianales; family Rubiaceae; genus Rubia; species Rubia peregrina. Next base: position 16,126,945 of record JAULKK010000006.1, read on the forward strand.
AATTTTAATTTAAACATAGTTAATGGAGATTCTTTAAATGTATTTGACAGATTATATAAGTTACTCTATGGAATTTAAGTTGTTTCGTAAACTCTTAAAAATAACTTATATTAAAGAATAAAGTACAAATCTAACACTGGGTTATATCGAATGTATCAATTAAATTTTGAATTTTTAAAAGCGCCAATTGACTCCTGAACTCATTGGAAATGAAAATCAATCCCGTCTGGCCAAATAACTAATTTATCCCTCTGCGTAAGTGATAATGGTAATAAAGGTGTGATAGAGTATCATAGATTAATGCCGATTGATCTTGATTGATCAGCATCAATCAGGATCAATCGACATTAATCTATGATGCTCTATCAAGGTGTCCATCTGATGGTGTTCTTTTGGATGTAAATAGTGGTATGATGGTTGTTAGTTCAATTTAATTTAAACTAAATTTAGTGTTAACAAGTTCTTTGGATTAGTTCAGTTTAGATTTAGTCGAATCTATAATTGTAGATAAAATTTTAAAGTTTACGGTTCTCATCGAACTTTTTTACACCGGTCAAGGAAATAAGTTACACTTTTTAAAAACGTGAGTTGAAATGATACTATTGAAGAAATTTACGATCGTGGTATGTTTATTCCTATTTTAGAAATGAACATTTTTTTATAAATAAAAAAATAATCTCCATTTTCTTTTATATTAAGCTAACTTGAACAATTCCACTCCACACAGCCTTAATCATGATCTTGACAATTCATCATTCAAGAAACGTTATTCTTTTTCTAATTATATTAAAGCTCTTTAAATATTAAGTAGCAGAACATTAACATAGACCTCTTTCTAAAAAAATATACTCTAGACCTTTTCTTTTTGTGGTTTTTAAATTGACTAAATTATTTATTTGGTCTCTAACATAATTTGGAATACCTTCTTTTGGTCCCCCACTCTCAATACTGCGTACGTTCAGCACCTAACATTTAAAAAATATTTTTTTGGGTCCCCAGTCTGGTTTTCCGAGCAGTTTTTCAATTTGCCTAGAGGTAAAATCGTAATTTTACCCATGAACTTTGACAAAATTGTTTATCTGGTCCCCAACATGTTTTAAAATACCATCTTTTGGTCCCCACTCTCAATACTGCGTACGTTCGGCACCTAACAAACCAAAAATAATTTGTTCAGTCCCCAATCCAATTTTCGGACAGTTTTCCATTAATATAGGCGCACGTGACTGGCACGTGCCATGTCATTCTGATATGTCCATGGGTACAATCGTAATTTTACCCCTGAAACCCTTCCTCAACTTCGACGAAGATGGAAAGGAGCTGCGAGTTGTGCTGCCGTTCTCCAGTGAGAATGTTCTGCGATTCCGACGAGGTTTGGCTGTGCCGGGACTGCGACGAGAAGGTCCACGGGGGAGATCTTTGACGAGGAGGAGGAGGAAGAGGACGGGGGAAATTAGGTGGTTCTGTGGGCTTCTGGTTGTTCGTCGTCGTCAATTTCCTCAGCGCCGCCGCCTCTTGCCACCTCCTATTCCTCTCGGCAGTTGGAAAGCAGTTGAGGAAGAACGGGGAAGACGATGGAGCTCTGTTCTATTTTTTTGTTTCAGGGGTAAAAAAAATGACATCGTTTTGCCATTACTTAAACAACAACACAGCTCGCAGCTCGTGCCGGTCACGTGCGCCTATATTGACGAAAAATCGCCCGGAAAATAGATTGGGGATCGAACAAATTATTTTTAGTTTGTTAGGTGCCGAACGTACACAGTATTGAGAGTGGGGATTAAAAGATGGTATTTTAAAATATGTTTGGGACCAAATAAATAATTTTGTCAAAATCATAATTTTACCCCTGGGCAAATCGGAAAACCACTCGGAAAATCAGACTGGGGACAAAAAAAATTGTTTTTTAAGTGTTAGGTACAGAATGTACCCAGTAGTGAGAGCAGGAACTAAAAGATGGTATTCCAAAATATGTTGGGATCAAATAAACAATTTAGTCTTTTAAATTTTGTTGAAGAAATTAATGGGGTTGTCTTGTCCTTTTGTAGTGGTGATGCTTCCCACTAGAGGCGTACTACACACAACTTTAAACAAAATGTTCAAAATTGAAAATGATTAGCACCGGTTTAAAGAGTAGGCCATTGTCCATTGAGGAAGCATTGTGAAAGGCGGGTTTTCCTTAAAGTTATGGACAGTTAATTTATATTTTTATCTTAAATATTATACTTTTTTATACATTTAAATATTATATTTCAAAAATTAAATTAAGTAATAATATATATTTAAATGTGAAAATAAAAAAATATAAAGTAAAAACATATTTTAAAATTATTAATTTAACAAATACAGTGTATAACTTATCTATAACTTATAAACCGACTGCAAGTTAGCAGACCGTCCATTTTGTGTCTCATTCGTTTGATTTTTGAGGAGAGAGTGACGAAAGCTTTGTTAAAATCTCGTAGCACCGCATAATATTTGCGAGTAGTAGTAGTAGTACCACGGATGGAGAGATGTCAATTTCAATTTTCTTCACCTCACATTTAATATATATTGGATGAAACGTGGCTATATATGTATGCTTGCTTTCTTTTCTTATTTTGGATATTTTATTATTTTTTAAAAAATCAATCATTCCAAGATGCTGAGAAAACGCCCAGCAGCAATTACAATGAGTGAAATTAACATCCAAGATAACTAGTCTCTAGCAATAACTAAGATATTGCAATTATATCTAAATTACATGTAAACCAAACTGATCGTCTGTATTATTACAAATCAGAGATCCAATAAAAACGGCAACATCGCCCTCGGAGATATTAACTTGCTTCTTGCAAAAATCATGACTACTTGGCAAAGAAGAGCGTATCACACACCAATATTACTAAAACAAACATGGATCTTCTACAACTGTAACACTATTTGATCCAACCACGATCTATGTTGTCCAGACTGTAAACACCTTGAAAAACACCGACGTATCCAAATTAATTGAAATCCAAAAGCAAAACCACAGACAAAATTACAAACACACGATCTGAAAAGCAGATCGAGAACAATACATCAACGTGAACAACTAAATCGAGTTATCATCATCCACACAACAATCTAATCGATCAGATCGAAAACAAAACTAATATGTGGAGATAAATCTCACACTTATTGAATAACATAAACATAAAATAAAATAAACTGTTCTTCCCCATCTTCCATAATAGAAAGATGGAGAATAAAGATTGAAAAAGAAAAAGGGTTGCGGCAAGACGGATGCTGCCAGGTTTTTTCTCTAATTTGGATATTTTATTGAGAGCATATATTTTGGGAATGATATTTTTAAGGTTAAGGGTTTGGAAATGGCATGTGAAGGTTTCTTAATATTTTTATAATAAGTTCGGGTGAACTCTCGTGGTTGTCGTGTTTTTCCATATTTGCATCTTTATGTGGCTCATAAACTTGCTTCGCATAATATTTTGTGTGTTTTCTTAGGATATTGCTCTCATATAAGGGTTATTGGTGTTTTATTTTTATTTTTTGTCTAAGAAGGGCTATGTTACACGTTATGTTTGTTTTGATGGCTCGCTTTTCCCTTGTTGCGGTGTTTCTTTCGTACTGTTTTCTTTGGATGTTTCATTTTTATGAATTCCAATTATGTTGATTCGACGGTACCTTCGATTGCAGTACCTTTGGAAATGGAGACTTTACGTCCTAATCATACTTGGGAGTTAGTTCCTCCTCTATCCAATGTCAATATTGTTGGTTCCCAATGGGTCTTTCGGTTGAAGTATCGTTCTGATGGTTCAATTGAATGACAAGAGGTGCATTTGGTTACTCAGCATTTTTCTCAGCTTCATGGTTTTGATTATGACCACACTTCCAGTCCCGTTGCGAATACCTCCATTGTTAATACAGTTCTTTCTCTTGCTACTTTCCGCAAATGGCATCTTCATAAGTTTGATGTCAAGAACACATTTCTCAATGATAACTCACTAGTTTATATTGAGCAAATGTCTTACTATTGGGATCGATGCAACTTGATCATGTTTCTCATTTTCATAAGACCATCTATGGTCTTAAGAAAGCTCCTTGAGTTTAGTTTCGGTGATTCAATTCGCTTCTTTTACGTTTTGACTCCATATGTAGCTCGACTGATACTTGTGTCTATGTTAATGCTCATGAATCTTCCATTTTATCAGTTGGTTTATGTTTATGTTGAAGATATTGTTCTAATTGGCAATGACTTTACTCTCCTTTGGAAATTTCTTGCTCGTGTTCATCATGAGTTTGCCATTACCGATTTGGGTGTGCTTCGATACTTTCTCAGCCTTAAGTGATTCCTACAATTGATGATATTTTCTTGGGTCAAGCCATATATGCTCGTGACATTCTTACTCACGCTGGTATGTCTGTTGTTATGTACATTTTCACTCATTTTGTGGCGTACACACAATTTCATTCTTTGGTTGACGCTCTTTAGTAGTTGTGTATCACTCATCCCGTCATTCAGTTTACACAAGCACATATATTGATCATTTTACTGCTGTCACTCGGATTCTGCCTTATGTTCGTAATGCTCTCCATTGGTTTGACGTTTCATTTTCTCCCGAGTGTCTCTTTCATTCTATATTACTTTGATACTGACCGAACCTGTTGCTAAAAGGCTCCCTTTCTACTTATGGTTGTGTCATTTTTCTTGATTGTAACCTTGTTTCTTGGAGTTCTAATAAGAAACCTACAGTCTCTTACTCCAGTTCAGAATTAGGGTATTGTGTCATGTCCAATACTGTAGCTGAATCGGGTTGGATGATAAATCTTCTTCAGGATCTTCGGGTGTCATCTCTTGCGCCTCATGTGTTGCTTAGAAGCATGTCTTTCCTAAGAGAGTCAAGTACATTGACATGGAGTACCATTTTGTTCTTGAAATAAGTTTCATGTTCGTCATGTTCCCTCCGATTTTCAATTTGGGGACATTTTCACAAAGGGTCTTTCTCCACCACAACTCGAATTCTTCCTGACCAAACTTTGCGTTACCACCAATCTAACAATTCACTTGAGGGGAGTAATAACATTTTTTTAAAGGAAATAAAGTATTCTGGAGTTTCATATGACTTTGTAGAAAGCCTTGCGTACTGTTCATTGTTCCCTTTATATAAACCTATATATCATTACACACAATCATCGTCAATGTGAGTTTCACATACGATCGATTCCGTTAATATTATTAATTCTTTATTAAAATAACAAAAACAGAAAAAGGAAATGGTGATGCAATTAGGTCAACTAAACTTGACAACACAAAACCACAAAAGGAGCACTACATTTGATATGTATTGATGATACCCAACATGACCAAAAAACCACTGTATCTGCACATTCTATAACCCTCAATGAGAAAAATGTTGACTTATTGAAAGAGTAAATTGTATTGCTCTGAGCCACTAAGGCACCCCTTAACTGAGTCCATGCCCAGAACTTTAGCCAAGTGTCAACATAGCTTTAACACCTTTTCTATTTTATTTTAAATAAATAGTATATTTATATTCAAACACACCATTTAAATGGAAAAAGAACATGAAATTCAAACTTTCATGATTTTTCTTGTACTCACGTAGTTTATTGTTTTCGTCCTTTAAGCATACATTCTGAACAATTATAGAAAATGGAAGAAGTATATTTATGGCTAGTTCTATTTATTTTTATTATATTCTCTCCATCAACAGTGTCATTTTATCTCATTTAACTTTTGAAGGATGGGTACATTATTTTAAATTATTAATATATCTAATTAATATAACTTACACGTTAAGACAAATTTAATAAGACTTGACATAGTCATATTCATAATTGTAATTTGACACGATTATATTAATAAATCTCATGAAGTTTGATTATGAAAAGTCAAATGCTTTTTTGAAAGGTGAAAAAGTACTAATTTGTCCCAGTTTAAATTGCACAACAATCATTATCACGTCATTCAAGAAACAAGTTTGACCGTTAATATGTTCACTTACGTACAATAACGGTAAATAAAAATTTAATATTTAGAAACAACTTGTTACGATGAATTCAACAATACCACATATGATAATATTGTTGCTCATATATGTATTCAAATATGAGGGCAAACTTTGATAAAGAATAGTGCCTGAAAAGCTACTATGCAATTTAAACTGGGACGGATAGAGTAAACCGTTTTCATAACAAAAGCAAAAAAATCATTACCATGTAGTAAATCGGCAAGCCAATAGTCTTGTTCAAATTCGGGCCCGGAAGTGACATCAGCATCAGTGGTCCCTGGAACATCGCCGGCGAGTAGGATACTGTGTAATTGATGGATAGCTTCACTTGAAGGTACAATAAAGTTCTGTTGGCTTTAAACACCACCCACCACCCACAGTCTCTCCTCGTTAAACACCACCACAACCTCTCCTCGGCAAAGACCACCCACCATCCACAACCAACCATCCGCATGCCAACCACTCTCTCTCAGACACCTCCAAATCTCCTAAACTCGCAACCACCCCACTACGCCGAGCAATAGGGGCTTCAGGCCAGGCCGCCACTGTGGAACCCTAGCCCCAGGGCAAAGATAACAACCCCACCTAGTCGTATTGCACCACCGCACCGCCGCTCTCGATTCACCACCCCACCACCACCTTCGATTTACAAAGCCCCACCGTCACCCTCGATTCATCACCCCACCGCTGCCCTTGATTCACAAGCCCTACCGCCTCCCTCGATTCACCACCCCCACCCTCGATTCACCACCCCCACCCCCACCCTCGATTCACCACACCTACCACCCCCTCGATTCACCACATCCCTTGCTAAGGTCGGTGCTGGAAACGTGGAGGAAAGAAACAAAACGAGAAATTATTTGGTGAATAAAGAAAGAAAAAGAACGGGTTGATAGCAGAAATAAACGGGGAAGAAAGAAACGTAACGAGAAAGATAAGGGGAAGAAAGGGTTTTCCATATTTTCATTTTATTTTATTTTTAAGGGAAGGGTAAAATTATCTTTTCATTAGAATCTGGCCAAATTATTGTTGACAAAAAAGTCAGCGGAGTCAACGTTTATTTTGGCACTTTATGAGATTGCAGAGTTATATTGACACCCTCATCCTAAAGTCAGGGTTATTTTAGCACTTAACTCTAAAATATATTATGCAATGGATCATTATGTAATTAACCTAATAAGTTATCATTCAACCATTTCTTTCTCTATTCTTCTTCCTCTGCCTTGAGTTAGTCGATTTGAGTTTCAACCTTGAGTTATTAGGGACTTGTTATGAGTTAGAGTTAGTCATATTTAGAAATTTTAATCTAGTTTATCGGGCCGTGTTCCATGTGCTAGTTGTCAAGTTGGACCGAGATCGAAAGCCCTTAGTTTCAGCTCGGCTCATTTAAAATATCTCAAGCTCGAGTTCGATCGATCTTCTTAAATCTTAGTTCAAGTGAAACTAATTTGTATTCGAGTTTGATCGAGTCTGTAAAATCTTGACTCGAACTCGTTCCATGATTAAAAAAATGATTTTTTACATACACAATAATATATTATATTTAATAAAAATATGTCTCATATATATAAAATTATGCTGGCTCGATAATCTCGATGAAGTTAACGAATAGTATTAGTTGAGCTCAGTTTAGAATACTATTCAATTTCGGCTCGAGTTCGGTCAAATTGAATTCGAGATCGGGTGGTTTAAATATCTTAAGCTCGAGCCAAATTTGGGCAACTCTTAATTCAAGCTCGACTGTTTTAAAATATCTTAAGTTTCAATCTCGACTTGATTTTGATTAAACTTGTAAAATTTTGGGTCGAGCTCGAGTTTGAATGAAATTATTTTGGTTCGAGATTGAATAGATTAGTGATGTAAATGAGTCGAGGCAAACTCGAAGAACCCTCAATGCAAGCTCAAGCCCGACTTGAGTTCGATCGAGACGGTAAATTTTGGCTCAAATTTCAATGAAATTAATTTTGCTTAATTTCTAACTCGAATCTTGATTAAATATATATATTTATTTAGGTACATGATAAAATATATTAAATATATACTATGTTGGCTCGACGATCTTTACGAATAATATTAGTGAACTCGAGCTCGAATAATATAAATGCTTGGCTCGAGCTCAGTTAAATTAAATTCTAGTCAAGTTTTGACCAAATTGCTCGTGAGTTTTTCACAAATAGTTTGGTTTATTTACACCGCTACCCAAGATTTACATCTCTGTTCATTTACAACCCAACTAAATGGTTTCTATCCAACGGGTCATTTAGTTTTGACCCGACATGTCACTTTTTTCCCCACGGTTTATTTATCAGTTTACCCAATTCACTAAAATTTTAATCCAACTTGTAAAAGAATTGTTGTCTTATTATAAGAAATTATCCAAGGGTAACCCGTTACCCAACCCAACCTGACCCGACCTGAAATTATTCAACGAGTAACCTATCATCCAACCCAACTCCACATAACAATTACACCTCATTTATATCCATTAACTCAATAGGTCACTATCCAATAAATCTTTTCCAACAAGTGAAAATAGTTATCTATCGAGTGACCCAGCCTATTTGACGGCCTTACACCTGGCTCTCGTTTCCACTGGAGAGAACTAATTTGGCTTGAGAGCCACACCAAGAAGCATCGCTCGAGAGCATGGCTGGGCTGGGGACGGGAGGGCCTGGTAGGGATGATGGTTCCGACGGGTGGCTGGGGATGAAGGTGGGGTTGGGCTAGGGATGACGGAGCTGGGGAGGGGGGTTGGGCCGCCGAGGGGAGGTTCTGGGCAGGGGCATGAGGGGTTATGAGGGCTGGATATTTCTGGCGGTGGCGCCAATTGAGGAAAGGCGGCGATGGCGGCGGCGGCGGAGGTGGCGCAACAAGGGAAAGGGAGTTTGTTTTTTATTTTAATTTAAAAGTTAAAATTAGTATTATACGTGTATATACGTACTAGGGCGTAATCTAGTAAAATACATTGTGTGATTTAGCAACACCCTTATGTGAATCAAATTGACTTAATTTCAAATTTATATACTCCCTCTTCAACTTGCATATAATGTTTTGGACAAAATAATTTATAACTCAAACTTTAAACTGAAAGTGCCAATATAACCATACAATCTCATAAAGTGTCAATTTAACCCTAACCAAACACTGTATGTGCAAATCTAACCTTAACTTTCAAAAAAATTGTGCCGATAAAGCCAAACTCTCTAATTCTAGCATTGACCAAATAATTCCGGCAAGTGCTGAATTATTTTTCCATTTTACCCCTCTTTTAACAAAACAAAATACAAAAAGAAAACCTTTTCGCCTGGTATTCTCCCACCACTTCCCGCCCACTAAAGACTTCCCTTGTGCCCTTCATTTTCATCTTCATGGCCTCCGGCGAGCAAAACCGTAAAGAGGTAGCGATGGGAGATTCACTTTCACCACCCCCAAAATATTGTGCAAATAACCCCACCCTAATTCACCAGATTAATATCTTCATCATATTTACAAGACTGAAAGATTGCGGTGAAGAACGCAAGTTCTGGGAACGACGAGAGATCGTCAAATTAGGGGTTGGGGGTGTTAATCCTCAAAGAAGGTGAACTTTCCTTATTTTCAGATTCTCAAGATTTTAAAATTATTTTTTAAGGTTGATTTTTAATTCATTTCCACCACTTCCCGCCGGCCACCACCATCTACCCGTTCCCACCCGCCACCACTCCACCCCAACCCTCTACCATAGCCCTCTACCATCATCTCAGCCCTATGTCTTCACTGTTTCCCCAACCACTTGGTCAACCCCTTCACCCACGCTGGAGAGGACGACGAGCTCCTGTCTCCTTCCCACCACCACCCTTCTCCCTCTCTCCTTCCTTTCTCGGCGCTGCTGCCAGATTCACAACCAACACCACCGCTGGATACCCTAGCCTCCATCACCCTCTCCCCCTTGTCGCGGCCCTCCTCCTCCTCCCTCTCCCCTCCCCTCGCAGAACCTCCTCCCTCTCCCCTCAGCATCGAGAGAGAAAGACCAGTAGATTTTGGTAATGGAGTGAGAAAGAAATGAGTTTTTTTCTTTTACATTTTATTTTTATTTTTAAGGCAATGATAAAATAATCTTTTCATTAGAATCCGATCAAACAAACATTGACTTAAGGGTGAGCAGAGTTAAATGGTATTTGACACTTTCTGATATTGCAGAGTTATATTGATACTTTCAGCCTAAAGTTATGGTCATTTTAGCACTTGACTCTAATTTTTTATGACCTTTAAAAAAATCAGTCATTCAAAGATGTTGAGAAAAACGTGCAACGATTACAATACGAGGAATTGACATTAAACCTAACTAACCTCTAGCAATAATCAGTCTATTGCAAGAATATTCAAATTACATGTCATTCAGAATGATATCTTGTACTATTACAGATCAGAAATCCAATAAAAATTGTAACATCGCCCTCAGAGATATTAACTTGCTTCCCACGAAAATCATGACCACTTGGTAGAGAAAAGCGTATCACGCATTAATATCACTAAGCCAAACAAAGATCTTCTACAACTGTAACACCACTTAATCTAACCACGATATATATTGTCCAAATTGTAAACACATTGAAAACACATATCGAGAACACGAGACTCCTAATATAGAAACACAAACGAAATCACGAAAAACACGATCTGTAAACCCAGATTGGATAAAATACACCGGCATAAACAATTAGATTGAGTGATCATCATGAACCAAACAATTTTAATCTATCTGGTTGAAAAATAAAATTAATGAATGGAGACAAATTCACACTTATTCAATAACATAAACATCAATTGAAAAAACTATTGTTTTTTCAATAGTTAAGAAGAGGGAGGAAGAAAAAGGCTTTTGAAAAAATTCACACTTATTCAATAACATAAACATCAATTCAAAAAACTATTGTTTTTTCAATTGTTTTTTCAATCAGAAGATTGAAGAAAAAGGCTTTAGAAGAGGGAGGAAGAAAGGGGAACGACAACAAAGTTTAACTGCACAATCATATAAATACGGATAGTAAAGACGTAACCAAATTTAATATTTAAAAAACTATATATTAAAATAAATTTTATAATACATGTATAATATTATTATTATTTAGAGATGGTCTCCTGTGAGGCAGCCTAAACTTTAGGCAGGGACCTTTATGCAATTCTAGCTATATTCTACCTCTAGGGACCTATT
>JAULKK010000006.1:16138246-16150143 GCA_032355705.1 Rubia peregrina
TTTTTAGACTGTAGGTATAGCGTGTTACCGCGCTGCAGATACAGATTAGGTTTTCTACTTATTCTGTAATCTAACAAGTCGCTTCCCTTTGAGGAAATCAGATAATTAGGGTTTGAGGAGCCTAATAAATATCCCCCACCAATGGTGGTTTCAATTTTAAAAAAAAAGTGAAAGATGTATTCTATGTTTAAACTCGTTTAGTCGTAGGGAGTCTTATTCATAGCTTAGCCCATTGTTTTGAGGTTTACCGACAGCTAAATATATTAAATCTCGAGGAAACATGGACTTTTTACCACCATCATTAGTACAACTAAATGTATTGCCAACATCCGGTCTCTCCCGACACTAATGAATTAGTAAACTAATCACCGTGAATCCTTACAAGCGCATTGCTAAATTTTGATACCCCCTCTGTGACATTCCAAATTACCCACCTATTTTATGTTATTATTTTCTATTAAATTTTAATCGCATATTTGATAGATATATGAGAAATAATAGTAACGTATGTGATATTGCTGAATTCGTCGTAATACTAGTCTCTAGGAAGATGACTTTTTTTAGCCGTTAGTATACGTAGTTAAACATATTAATGGTTAACATGTTTCTCGAACAATGTGTAGTACGCTTAAACATGTTTCTCAAACATTTTTTTTCCGTTGTTACTAAGACTTTCTCTACTTTTTAAACCGGTGCTAATCATTTTCAACTTTGAGCATTTTGTTTAAAGTTATGTGTAGTACGTCTCTAGTGGGAAGCATCACCACTACAAAAGGACAAGGCAACCCCATTAATTTTTTCAACAAAATTTAAAAACAGGAAATATAATATTTGCGAGTAGTAGTAGTACCGCGGAGGGAGAGATATCAATTTCAACTTTCTTCACCTCACATTTAATATCTATTGGATGAAACGTGGCTATATATGTATGCTTGTTTTCTCTTCTTAATTCGATACTCCCTCCGTCCCAGTCCAAATTACAGTCCAATCATTGCACACCATTCAACAAACATATTTTACTGTTAATATGTTTAACTACGTATAATAAAGACAAATATAAAGTTACTTTCTAGAAACTACTTGTTACGACGAATTCAACAATATCACATACGATAATATTATTTATCGTATATCTATTCAAATATGCGGTCAAAATTTAATAAAGAATAGTGATATAAAGTAGGTCGGTAATTTGGGGTGGGACAGAGGGAGCATTTTATTTGGGATATATGTTTTGGAACTGATATTTTTAAAATTTAGGGTTTGAAAATGGCATGTGAAGGGCTCTTAGTATCTCTATAATAAGTTCGGGTGAACTCTCATGGTTGTCGTGTTTTTCAGCATCTGTATCTTTATGTGGCTCGTAAACTTATTTCGCACAATCTTTTTTTGTGTTTTCTTAGGATATTGCTCCAAGTATAAGGATTATTGGTGGTATAATCTTGTGGCTAAGAAGGGATATGTTACACGTCATGCTCGTTTTTATGGCACGCCTTTTCCTTTACTTGTTGTGGTGTCTCTTTCGTATCGTTTTTCTGGAAGTTTCATTTTTTATGGATTGCAATTATTTTGATTCGGCGGTACCTTCGATTGCAGTGCCTTTGGAAATGGTAGATTTATGGCTTAATTATACTTGGGAGTTAGTTTGTTCCTCATCCATCCAGTGTCAATATTTTTGGTTCCCAATGGGCCTTTCGGTTGAAATATCGTTATGATGATTCTATTGAACGACAAAAGGTGTGTTTGGTTGCTCAGGGTCTTTCTCAGCTTCATGGTTTTGATTATGATCTCACTTTCAGTCCTGTTGTGAAGACCTCCACTATTCATACAGTTCTTTCTCTTGCTACTTTCCGCAAATGGCCTCTTCATAAGTTTGATGTCAAGAATACTTTTCTCAATGATGACTCACCAGTTTATATTGAGCAACTATTTGACTATCGGGATCGATGCAACTTGATCGTGTTTGTCATTTCATAAGACCGTTTATGGTCTTAAGAAAGCTCCCTGAGTTCAGTTTCTACGATCAATTCGCTTCTTTTGCGTCTTGGCTTTATATGTAGCTCTGCAGATACTTATCTTTTTGTTAATGCTCATGAATCCTCCATTTTATCATATGGTTTATGTTTATGTTGAAGATATTATTTTGACTGACAATGTTCTCATTTGAAAATTTCTTGCTCGTGCTCATCATGAGTTTGCTATTACCGATTTGGGTGTGCTTCAATACTTTCTTTGCCTTTAGTGATTCCTACAATTGATGATATTTTCTTGGGTCAAACCACATATGCTTGTGACATTCTTACTCCTGCTGGTATGTCTGATGCTAAATACACTTTCCACTCCTTTTGTGGTGTACACAGTTTCATTCTTTGGTTGGTGCTCTTTAGTAGCTGTGTATCACTTATCCCGTCAGCCAGTTTACGCAAGCACCTTTATTTATCATTTCACTGTTGTCACTCAGATTCTTCCTTATGTTCGTGGTACTCTTCATTGGTTTAACGTTTCATTTTCTCCCAAGTGTCTCTTTCGTTCTAGATTACTTTGATGCTAATTGAGCTCGTTGCTAAAAGGCTCCCGTTCTACTTATGGTTATATCATTTTCTTAGTTGTAACCTTGTTTCTTGGAGTTCTAATAAGCAACCTGCAGTCTCTCATTCCAGTTAAGAATTAGGGCATGGTGCCATGTCCAATACTGTAGCTAAATCAGCTTGGATGGTGAATCTTCTTCGGGATCTTCAGGTGTCTTCTCTTGTGCCTCATGTGCTTCCTTGCTCTGAATCATGCTTTACATAAGAGAGCCAAGTACATTGACATTAAGTATCATTTTGTTCTTGAGATATAATTCACGTTCGTCATGTTCCCTCTGATTTTCAACTTGGGGACATTTTCACAATGGGTCTTGCTCCACCACAATTCGAATTCTTCTGATACAAACTTTGCGTTGCCAGCAATCTAACACTTCACTTGAGAGGAGTAATAGAATTGTTAAGGAAATAAAGTATTCCAGAGTTTCATATGACTTTTGTAGAAAACCTTGCGTACTGTCCATTGTTCCCTTTATAAACACCTATATATATCATTACATACAATCATCATCAGTGTGAGTTTCACATTCGATCAGTTTCATTAACGTTATTAGGGTTTAGGTTACTCCATCAACTTTAATGAGGAGGTTTCACAACCATTCAAACCTATACAAGGACTTCATCAGGGATGTCCCTTGTCACCATTTCCTTTCATCATGTGCCAGGAAGCATTGTCATCTATGATAGCATCAGCACCCTTTCAACAAGTATGCAGAGGAATCTAGCGTGGTAGAGGGGTCCCAAGAGTATTAAATCTAATGTTTACCGATGACTGTGTTTTGTTCTTTGAAGTAATAGAGAGTGGTATGAGCAAGCTAGCAGCTATTCTTAACCTGTTTGCTGCATATTCATGACAACGTTTCAATTTTGAGAAGTCCTCATACCTCATCAGTCCCAATGTCAATCCACTGTGAACCTAATCACGTTAATATTTCACAGCAAGCCAAACCTTCTAAAGGTAAATATACCTGGGGTACAACATTAATTTCAATGGGTCAAAAGTTTGACTGCTCAAAGAATTGTAGAGAAGGGTTACAGCCAAAACAACAGTTTGGAGGAAGAGTGATCTTCCTATAATGGGTAAGATTATGTTATGTAAACATGTCCTCTGCTCCCTATCACAATACGTCATTGGCACTTTTAAAATCCCAAAAAATATTGCAGAAGAGATAGACAAACAGATGGCTAGATTCATCTAGGCCAGTGACACCGAGGGTAGAGGAATCCATTGGAAATCTTGGTCTAAACTTTTCTCCTCCAAATGGCAAGGTGGCCTTAGGATGAGATCAATGGCAGAAATGAACCAGACATTAGGGAAGTAAGCATGATCTTTGCTAGAAAACAAAATTCCTTCTTTTCCCAATTTTTATTGGCTAAATATTGCAGAACACAAGGCTTATTGGAGACTAGACAAAAATGGGGTGATTCGTGGGGCTAGAGGGGGATTCCCTGGGGCCTGGAGCTAATCAAACAACATCTAAAGTGGAAAATTTTGTCGAGTGAGACAGTAGACATCCAACAGAACTGGATCCCAAACCAATTAAATCCAATCCTCTTTAATACAGGGACTCTTCCATCCATCTGATTCAAAGTTTCAGACCTCATCGACTCACATAAAAGCTGGCGGATGCCTCTACTGAGGGTGCTGAATCCAAGTCACACAATCCGGGAAATTGTAAAGATTCATGTTCTCGCACATAACTTCGGGGAGATAGACTACTTAGTTTGGGACAAAGATTTACTAGGGAAATACATAGTCAAGTCAGGATATCATACTGCATGGGGAAAATGGTCAAGAGCAAATCCGGTGTCTTCTACAACTGGTAATATGAACCTCAAGGAATCAAAATTATGGAAGAACCTATGACTGAGCAACATTACTGAACACATCAAATTCCTCATATAGAGATTTATTCAAGGGGCATGGCCAACCAATCTAAACCTAAGGAAAAGAGATATGAATCTATCGTCTAAGTGCCATATGTGCTTTAGAGTGGACGAGTCAGTAGAACACATGATCTTTGAGTGTGACTTTGCCAAAAAAGTTTGGTGGCAGTGCAGATTGGGCCTGGACTTCAGCACTTGTAGTTCATCTTCATTAAAAGAATGGCTAGAACAATGATTCACAACCGCACCTGAAAAAGAGGACATAGAACTCGTATATTTTTATAATATGGTCAATCTGGTGCGCAAGGAATGCATCGACGTTTAAACATACATTAACATCATTTGACCATGGGGGCAAAGGTGGGCCACTCCAAAGGGGGCCAATGTATATAAGTTCCAGATAACCCTACACAACAACCCCCAATCATCCGTACAGATACAGATGACGATACTTTCAACGAAATAAGGAAGGTTGGGGACATCGATCTTCTATGGACCAAGAAAGGGAAACATTTGGATCTTTCTTCCAGGACCGGACCTTAATTACCACTGACGTGACATTCAACAATATCACAGGAGAAGGAGTCGCAGCCTGGTGTGCAAATCAAACGGATACTGAGGTTGGGTGGGAAAGTACAAAGCTAATACATGCATTCTCGGTTGTCCAAGCATAACTACTAGCCATCCTGCATGCTCTTAAACAAGTAAGGGCCAGATGAAGAACCAACCTTGTGGTTAAAACGAATTGTGAAAAATAATTTTGCGCTACATTAGTAAATACCCTCACATCCCACTAGACTTGAAACAACTTGTAAAGGAAGTGTTGGTTTCAGGGTTGGTATTCCAAAATGTAAGCATTGTCAAGGTAGATATATTACAAGTAGCGAAAGCACAAGAGCTAGCACGTTCTATCATACTTTGTACTCTGTTCCCTCATCATGAACGAGAATGAATCTCTTTCTTCAAAAAAAATCATTCTTTATTGAAAAAGCAAAACAGAAAAAGGAAGTGGTGATGTACTTAGGTCAACTAAACTTGACAACGCAAAACCACAAAAGGAGCACTACAATTGATATGTATTGACACCCAACATGACCAAGAAACATTCTATAACCCTAAATGGACAATGAAAGAAAATTAGCATGCAAAAATGTTGACTTATTGAAAGACAGATTGATTGATTGATATAAAGAGGATATTGTATTGATCATATTGAGTCCATGCCCAAAACTTTAGCCAAGTGTCACCACAGCTTTAACTTCTTTTAAAAAAATAAATTGTATATATGCCATTTATATTTAAACACACAACTTAAATATAAAAAAGAGGGCATGCAATTCAAACTTACATGATTTTTCTTGCACTTACGTAGTTTGTTGTTTTCGTCCTTTTAGCATAAGTACATTCGATGTAGATGAACCATTTGTAGAAAATGGAAGAAGTATGTTTAGGGCTAGTTCTATTTATTTTCATTATATTCTCTCCATCAACAACGCCATATTATCACATTTAACTTTTAATTGAAGGCTGAGTACATTATTCTAAATCATTCATAGATCTAATCAATATAACTTATATTTATTTTAAAAAATTATACTCTCTAATTGAAATTTGGTTCGATTATATCATTAAATTTCTTAGACTTTGATTCTGAAAAGTAAAATGCAAATAATATTGGTAAAAATGAGTAGAAATGAACTAAAAGAATGTATGGTCATTGGTTTTCGTGAAAATATTTTTTTTCCTGAAATAGACAGTATGAAAAAAGGATTTTAGTTTCGAAAATAGAATTTAGAAAGAATGATTGTATTTTTAAAAATGAAACTGTACTTTCTTTGAAATAAAATTCGTCCAACCCGTAGTGCAAGATTCAATAGAGGTATTCGTTTGCTAAGGTAACACATGACCTCCGTTTGCTCGTGCACTTAAGCAGTGAAAGAGGAATTCAAAAATATTATGCTCAAAAGTAGGGTTTAGAAAACAACAAAGAGGAGAAAATGAAGCTCTGGAGCTGTGTGTTCAGAACTGCTTCTGGCTGGTCTTTTATAGGCACTCAAGACACCAACAAACCTAAAGATCTAGCGGAACATGGAAGCAGTTAATGCGAGTAATCGGAACAACTTCAACCCCAAGAATCAGAACAATTCGCTTCTCCGCTGGAACGAGGTTGAATTTACCAAGTCAAAAAGTCCACGTTGATCTTTACCAAGTCCAAAATTCAGAGTTAAAATGTATCGGGTTTGGGTTTTACTGAGTCAAAATGTGAGGAGGAAAAACATGGATTTAGTCCAAAACCAAGTCAAGGTCGTTGATCATTTGAGAGGTCTCGTAAAGATGGGCTCTCAAACTAATCGTGACAAAAAAAGTCTCAAGACCCAATCCGACACGGCTCGAGCTCCCAGCCTTGCCTTGTCACGTCCGGACAGGTGCACAACGGTGCACACGAGAATTTTTCCCCTTCTTGCTCAATCAAAGTGGTACTGAAGCATTCCTATATAAAATACAAATCCTATTTAAACTTCCTACGAGGGTCAAAGAGTAAAACACGGACTTTTCTTTTCATTAAAATTAATTGTGGGCTTAAAGACCCACTTCGCATTACAAACAACCCCCCACTAACGCAAAAGGGTAAAAAGTTTTTTTTCCCTTGGCATTTGAAAGTTCGACACTTAAGCATCAATATCTTACTAGCGAACTAATGTGTAGTGAATTTGAATGATCGTCTTGTTTTCAGAGTGAATTTGTCTGGAAGTTCTAAACCAGTCGATCATTCCAAGAACACGTGTCTTAATTGAATAAATCAAATTCCACAATAATTAACAACTTGTAATGGTCATAGATTGTACTCGTTTTCTTGTTAGTCACCTTCTTCCACTCATTTACATTACTTTTTCTCACCTTAACCTATACATAGAATATTCCAATGGTATAATGGCTTTCTTTGTTCATATTTTTATAAAAACTTTAGTTTGATTTAAGCAAATGAAATTGATCGACACTAATTTTTAAATTTTCATCTCCTATACTATGGTCACAATTATAACTTCAGTGTGACATCTACTGAAAAAGTAGGAAAATGCAAAATTTTAGTTGAAATTTAATGAGGTGAATTAGCTACAACCTCACTTTAGACCTCAAAGAACAGAAAATTTATTTTGACTATGTCATTCCAAATTTTATTCCTGTCATACTAGCTCTTTGGAATGATCGGTGTTCGTATTGGAGATATAATTTTATTTTAAAGTCTATCGGTTATACATGACAAGTTACTTTTATGAGAGTAAAATTTACATTGAAGATGCTCTTATTTTCACCCATTTATTTATTTATCAGAAATGCAAACACTATTAGGATAACTAAATTCCATTTCTAGGATGAACTACTATATAGTTGACTTTTGATAATGCATCTCACCATCATCATGTATATCTATTAAGTGGAGTGCACTGTAATAAAACACACAAAATTCATGTACAAAATCAACCTGAATATCACCCCATCCAAAGAGAGGATATAAAAGGAGGCACTCTCAACTCCATTCCCTCATCTTCTCTCCATACTATGGTAATGCAACCATGCATTATCTTAGGCTCACTTCCTCTTATCTTCTCATGTTTCTTGTGCTATTCAATCTCCTCTTATCTTCCTCAGGTGAGCCTATCTTTAGCTACATTTGCTCATTGAGTACACGCACTTGCATGTATACCGGTTCAATATCCCGGTACTACATCTGTTCTGGTTGTAACTGCATACTTTAGTTCAATATTCCAATGTTGCATCTGCTCTGGTTGTAACTGCATACTTTTTCATCAACTTATCAATCGAGATTGCTTTACTGTTGCATGTCCAGGCTTGAACACAGTAAAAGGTATTGGTAGTGATGAAGTGGTGAATCTCATGGTGCACTCACTCCATGAGAAGGTATTCTTCCCTTCGTTTCTCTTTAGCTTTGTTAAGTTGGTGGTCATTATAAGTACTTACTCTAGTTTTTTTAAGAGCCTCACACTTTCTTGATTTTGACTTTTTTTTAAAGAGTAATATACGTTTAATTGAAAAAACATTTCTTCAATATGCTCTTTTTTTTCTCTTCAATTTTTAACTCAATTCCCTCTACACCTATATTCAAGTATTATTTTGGAAAGTGGCAATCTTATATTATTGAGGGAGTACATGTATAATTCTTGGATAATTGTTATGTTGCCAAGTTCAATATGAAATGCACCAAAAATATGTGACACTCTTTAAAAAATATCGAATTAGAAAGTAATAACACTCTTACAATAATGAAAATACACATTTTTATAATCAAAATTGGACTTTGATCATTTTTATTCAAAAAGTGAGTGAGTGAAAATGTGCTATTAGAAAAAATAACAAAAATATACTCATTCCATCCCAATCAAAATTCTTTTACCCCTTTAATCCGTCTCAACCAAAATTACTTAATTAACATCTTTCCTAATTTAATAATTTTTTATTCTATCTCATTCACTTTTTAATCTTTTCTTCTACTCCACTAATTTCCACTACACTAACACTGCATTATAATATTTTATTCATATCTTTAAATTGTACCAATTTTTCCCAAACCTTCGATTGGGACCGAGAGAAGTGCTCAACTACTATCTAGATTTTTCAAAAACAGAAATTTACAAGTTATGATCATTTAGGCCCTGTTCACCCGCTCTAATTTCTTACTGAACAAACTAAACTAAAACTAAACACGATGAAAAATAAGGATAATCGATCAAAATCATGCTAAACAATAGTATATGTTTCTAGTTTCTACTGAATTGAACTAAACTGAAGTGCAGATAAAGTTGACAGAAGTCCGTAATTTTTCCTTTTATTTTAGGGTGTGGAAGAAGTTGTGAGATACAAGATAAACAGAAAAGTTCTGGCGGAGCTAGATGCATCACTGGATTACGACTATGCTGGTGCAAACCCTAGGCATGATCCCAGAGGAAGGAGTGGTGGGAATGGCAAGAATCCATGAAATCAATTTCTTCACTTCTGATGAATCAATCTGTGTCCTTTGCCTACCCAGAAGAGACAGTATTTTTGGCCTATTTTTATAGTATGTGTTTAATCAACTTTTGTGTCCTTTGTTCCAATAGTTTTAGTATTGGGTCGCTTCCTACTATTCTAAGGACGTTTAACTTTATAAACGTCCTAATATACATTTGTTGGGACGTAAGTGTTGCTATATATGTGTCCTAATTATCCCTTTGTTGTAGTGTAAGTTATGTTCAACACAGTTTTAAGTCATTTTATTTAAGTTATAGATTCTTTAGTGTTTGAAAAGTCTAAAAAGTGGCATTTACTAAAAGCTGAAGTCACCTTTGAGGAAAAATGAATATATCTTCCACTGTTTAAAAAAATAGTTAGCTCTAACAGATACAACATTTGGTAAATTGCCCGATCTTATCCATATTGACTCGACACAATCCAAATGGATCGGGTTAAAATTATTTTTAAAACTCAAGTTGGATCATATTTGGACTGAATCAGATCTTTGCTCATTTATTATTAACCTTTTAAATTAAGTTTTAAGCTTTATATTTGATTTTGTGTTAGACGGGATCGAGTAAAGTATCAACCCAGTCCAAAAATTTAAAAATAAAACTTTACCCATTTTACTCAATTCCATTCCGACCAAGCTTGAAATTTCGAATTGGATCACCTGACCCGACCCAACATCCAAACCTAACCACCCCTGGAGTCACAATGCACACTTTATCTTCTAGTTTTAAAAGACAGCAAGTGAAGGTTTTTTCTTCTCCAACAGAATCAGCACTTCAGCAGCATAATAAGAGAGAGATGTGATTTACAACTAATGCAGACTACTATCCTCTCTATCCCTTGGCAAACAGAAATTATGCCTAAAATTGCTACTTCCAAATTGGAATATTACCATTTATATCTACACATTACAGTACAGAGATGATGACATTGGTAACAACTAGGGTTTTTCTCAACATTATGAGTTGAGTTGAGATGTAAACCATATTCCAAATGAAACTATGCCCATTGTCACCAAAGCTTGAGCAAACTCAACCACAACATTTTGCTGTTTCACAGGCAAACTTGACCAATCTGTTTGCCTTCATTGCAAAGAAAACTCATCAGTAAAAATCAAAACATCTACAAGTTTTTTTTGTCAATAACGACGACAAATCAATTTATCATTGGTTCCTTTTTCCTTGTGTTTTGAGATCGGCCTGTTTAGCCCGCCGTGTTTGGTTTGTTGACGGGTTTGGTTATCTTGAGCGGCTGCAAGCCGTGTAAAGGACCAAACCCGCCAAAACAAGCCAAACATACGGAGATAAACTGACCAGTTTCAAAAGATCGAAACATAATGTAAAGTGAACGAATAGCCAAAAATGGTTTCTCGAAAATGGAAATGGAACATATGAAAGCGTACCCCAAATCAGCAATGACAATGCTGATGTTATCTTGTGAGCCTTGATCCTGCATCGATTAAGAACTTGCTTCAGAATGTGATCAAGAAATAGAAGCACACGAATTTCAGAAGATTGAGATTGTTCATTACCAGCGCTTTCTGGGCGAGGGCATCACAAGCTCTCTGTCATCGGGTGAAGAAAAGAAAATGTCAAACAAAACCCGGTACAAGGATGATTAACGACTAATGAGAAACGGAAAACAGCCTACCTGAACATCTCCATGTTGTCGAAGTTGGCTTCTGACGAATTCAACTACATCTGAACTGCAATCCGATGAAGTTTAGAGATTATGTACTATAATAAAGAGAAGAACTTGGATGGATACAAGTTCTCAACCTGCTCATATAATCCCACAAACCATCAGATGCTAATATTACACATTCTGCATCTGATCCTAGAGAAACTTGGGAAACGCCGGGTAAGGCTGTAACCAAGTCTCCGTTAAATCGTACCCTGAAACAAAATTTAATCTTTAAGAGTCATTTTCGCCATGAAGAAGATAGGTCTTGCAGAACTTGATGAAAGATAGTCATATGTATGCTGATATATATCTTCTTATTTCTTGAACTAGAATGATATCTCGTAAAAACGTAATGTGGAATAGTAAAGCTGATTACTGAGCAGAACAATGCAATATAACACTGGCATTTCCACATAAAATTTACGAGTCCATGACATAAGAAGGTGATTACACAAACACATACCTTGAGACAAACTTTTCGGTCCGTCTGCCTTCCTTAACCCCTTGCCATCCTTCGTAGCAACATAATAAAAAATTCAAGAAAACATACAAACTCATAAACTCGTGAATAAACATATAATCTCCATTTTTCTCAGCAAAAATGGAGATAAAACATACTCGTTCTTTTTGGTTTTAAACCGCATATCACCAAAAGCACGCGAAACAGCAATATCTCCACAGATTCTTCCGTTGTTAATCTGAGGAAATCGCAAACCAGAT
>JAULKK010000006.1:16150243-16161298 GCA_032355705.1 Rubia peregrina
AACAAAAACACTATCCTTTGAAACAGAGGGTGTACTTTAATTTTTTAAGAGGGTCACTCTTTCTTGATTTTGATATTTTTTTTATGAGTGATGTGCGTTTAATTTTTAATTTTTTTTAATATACTCATTTCAATTTTTTTTTCCAATTCTTAACTCAATTTTCTCTACACCTAAATTCAAGTGTTATTTCAGAAAGTGCACTCTTATATTATTGAGGGAGTGCATGTTTGATTCTTGGATGAGTGTGATTTTGCTAAGTTCAATGTAAAATGCAATAAAAATACTATGTGACACTCTTAAAAAAATATCGAATTAGGAAGTAATAATACTCTTACAAAATTGAAAGTATACATTTTTATAATGAAAATGGAAGTTTGGTCTTTTTTTTAACAAAAAGTGAGTAAGTGACAAATGTGCTATTAGAAAAAAAATAACAAAAATATACTCTTTCCGTCCCAATTAAATTTCTTTGCTTACCCTTTAATCCGCCCCAACCAAAATTGCTTACTTAAAATATTTCCTAATTTAATTATTTTTTAAATTTTCATCTCATTCACTTTTCAATCTTTTCTCCTACTAGTTTTCACTACACTAACATTACATTATAATGTTTTATTCATTTCTTAAAATTCTACCAATCTTTTCCAAACACCTTTTAATTGAGACAGACATAAGTGTTTATGATTAATTAAGACCAATCTAGATTTTTCAAAAACAACAATTTACAAGTTACGATCATTCAGGCCTTATTCACCCGATCTAATTTCTAACTGAACCAAACTAAACTAAAATCAAACATGATGAAAAATACGGATAATCATCAAAACTATGTCAAATAGTATCTACTTAACTGAACTAAACTGAATTACAGATAAACTTGACAGAAGTCCGTAACTTTCTCTCTTGTTTTAAGGATGTGGGAGGAGCTGTGAGATACAAGATAAACAGAAAAGTTCTGGCAGAGCTAGATGTATCATTGGATTACGACTATGCTGGTGCAAACCCTAAGCATGATCCCAGAGGAAGAAGGAGTGGTGGGAATGGCAAGAATCCATGAAATCAATTTCTTCACTTCTGATGAATCAATTTCTTCACTTCTTATGAAGAGACAGTATTTTTGGCCTATTTTTATATGTGCTTTATAGATTTTCTAATGTATTTGATGTTAGTATGTGGTCGGATCGACTTGAGATCTTTGGCATCCATTTTCTACTACTACTAATGATTGTCTCACTTGAATAAAACAAAGTTGTTCTTGTTTAATTTGTAGTTTTTGGTTTTTATATCCTATGGATTACAAAGGAGAGTGTGGTATTTTCATAAATCATGAGTTAGTTTTCATGAATGTGTCAATATATATATATATATATAGTTTGGTGGAATGGAGGAAGTACTTGAAAATGATAATTCAACTTGAAAGTCTAAGACCAATATACTCCCTCCGACCTGGTATAAACTGCAAGCTTTTATTTTCCGTTCGTTTCACTATAAGTTGCACATTTTTCAAATTTAAAAATATAACACTGAACACTAATTGTCAAAAGACCACATTACCCTCCTTTATTTGGGTTTTAGCTGGCCCACATTAAAAACATCAACCTAAGAGCAAGTCCAACAGGTTCTCTACAATGAAGATTTTGATTGATTTTAGAGAATTTAGACACCAATTCATCTCCAACAGATTCTCCATCTCATTCTCTAGGATGGAGATTTCGATTGATTTTAGAGAACTTAGACACCAATTCATCTCCAACAGATTCTCCATCTCATTCTCTAGAATGGAGATTTTAATGAAAGAGAAAGTTTGGTTCTCTACATTGGTAGAGAGGAAGAAAAATATTTGAAAAATTAAATATTTAATGTAATAATCAATTTAACACCTAAACTTTAACACTAATTTCTTATTTATACCAAAATTGTCCAAGTCCAAATCAATGCAACATTCAGTTCTTGTTGAATCATCACCGTAAAATTGAACCATTGAAACATCCGATTATTACTTTTCTCTTTTTATTCTTCCTTTGAATGATCGAGTTTTAAATTTGCATGGTATTTTAAACGTATGATTCTCAAATAATAACTAACATGAATCACAAAATGAATATGATATTAAGAAAATAGTTATTACCTTCGTTTTTCACTCGATCAGAAATAGTGAAATAAAATAGATATTAAGAAATCGTTTGACTTCTTTAATTTTTGGTTCGAGATATTGCCTTATTTTTCTAAATCGTAGAAAAAACTTAATTTGATGACTTGATGAATTTAATTATCCATATTTTAAAATTTATTAAAATAGATATATAGTTTTAAGATATTTAATTATTCTTTACGATTAATTTTTCTTACTCTAAATATTTTTTTAGAGTAGTTAAAACTAATTATTTATTCAATACAAAGTAATCATTATTGTGAAATAAATGTTTAAGTCTTCATAATAGAGATTATGCTGGAGTTGGAGCAAAAAAATATAGAGAATATGAGTTTTGAATCTCCATTTTGAATTTTTTTTTGGAGACCTGTTGGACTTGCTCTAAGAACCTATCCTCTCATTCATTTCCATACCTCCCTCGATATTCTATCATGGCTGAAAATCATCCCCTCCGCACTGCTCTTCTTCCAAATTTCCTTCAAAATTCACATTAATGAGAGCGATGAGATGACTATTCACACGACGAAGGTGGCAAGACGATGATTCACAAAACATAGGCGATGGGGCGATGTTTCACGGCAATGACAACGATGATGACCACGCGGAGGCGAGGACAGTAACGACGTGGAGGACAGTGAAGACAATCATGATGCGGAGGCTGGTGAGGACGTTGACGTAGAGGCGAAGGTGGAGGTTCATAGCGGAAACGATGGTGATGAGGGGGGAAATGCGGTGATTTTCAATCAGTAAAGTTCTAGTTAAATTTTGGTCATAGAATTTAGACAATGAATAGTTGTACTTTTTTATATAAGTTCTGATTTGATGTAAATTAAAGTTTTAGTTGTGTTCTTGGTGGTGGTTAGAGGTGTTGGGACACTGTTTGTTTGGTGACTGGTGGTGTCAGTGGCGGAACCAGGAGTTCAAGCAAGGGGTGGCAGACGGATGGCACTTCTGGGCGCGGCGGATGAACGGCGGCGTCGGTCGGCGGCGACTCGGTGGGGCGGGCGGAAAATGAAAAAGTGGCGGTGGCAGATTGAGGCTGCGAAACCGGAAAAGAAGAAGGAGGCAAGGCTAATGAAATGTTATAGATCCTTTAGGGTTTGGGCTGGACTTGGGCCGATTGGGCTGAAACTCAATCGGCCCTTTTTTTTGCACGATAACTTATCGAAACGACGTCGTTTAACTTATCAAAACAATGTTGTTGTGATAAGCAAAACGACGTCGTTTTGATAAGCTAGGAAACAAAAAAAGAAAATTCACTTCGTCTTCTCTGGCTTTCTTCTACGGCCGAGAATCGCCGGATTCCACCATTAACGAAGGGGTGGCACCGGATTCCACCGTTAATCGCCCTTAGCACTAATTTTCGGGCCGCCGAAACCTAAGGGTGGCGCCAGCAACCCTTCGCCACCCCCTGGTTCCACCACTGGGTGGTGTTGCTAGTGGGGGATGCTAGAAGGGCAAGATGGTCAATTTACAAAGCCAAAAATTTTGAGATTCGCTTTCTCCATTTGCAACTTATGTTGAGACAGAGGAAGTAATTAAATTTCAGTGAGAGGGGATAAAGGGTCAAAATTTCCCCCTAGAACAAGTTAAAATTTTCACGTGACGTTTGCATGACTTTTTATAATATCGATTATAATGGTGAAGGACCCGAAGTATAGATAGTACACTTATAAAATGTTAAATAAATTAGTGGCTAGTTTTCTTTATTGGGTCTTTAAAAGAAATTCGGTACATCATTATAGTCTATTTGAACATTTTATTTTTTAAAATAAACAATATTTTAACAGTTCATCAAACAAATAATATTTGATAGCTTCCAAGTATGGTAACTTATAAGAGTTACTAAACATACCTTAAATTTATTAACTAATTTTTATTTTTGAAAGATGAGTTATGCTAACACAGTTTATAAGTCATTTTACTTTAAGCTATAGATTATTTAGTGTTTGAAAATTCTAAAAGTGGCATTTAGAAAAAGCTAAAGTCACCTTTGAGGGAAAATGAGAATACTATCTTCCACTCTTTTAAAAAATAGTTAACTCTATCCGACACAATTTTTAATAGAAGCGTACAAATTATCTAATCTGATCCATATCAAATCGACACAATCCAAATGGATCAGGTCAAAATTATTTTAAAATTTTTGGATCAGTTTAGTTGATTTTCATCCGAAGCTGTCCATTTATATGCTAACTTTTATATTTGACTTTGTATTTGACCAGATCGAGTAAAGTATCCACCCGACCCAAAATATTTAAAATTAAATCTCTACCAATCAATTCCATCCCGCCCAAGCTTGGAATTTCGGATTGGATCACCTGACCCAACTCAACCCAACATCCAACCCCAACCACCGGCGAGTCAAAATGCACACTTTATCTTCTAGTTTTAAAAGACAGCAAGAGAAGGTTTTTTCTTCTCCAACAGAATCAGCACTTCAGCAGCATAATAAGAGAGAGATGGGATTTACAACTATTGCAGACTACTATCCTGTCTATCCCATGGCAAACAGAAATTATGCCTAAAATTGCTACTTCCAATTTGGAATATTACAATTTATATCTACACATTACAGTACAAAGATGATGATATTGGTAACAAGTAACAACTAGGGATTTCAACATCATGAGTTTAGTTGAGATGTAAACCATATTCCAAATGAAACTATGCCCATTGTCACCAAAGCTTGAGCAAACTCAACCACAACATTTTGCTGTTTCACAGGCAAACTTGACCAATCTGTTTGCCTTCATTGCAAAAGAAGACTTTTCAGTGAAAATCAAACATCTACAAGTTTTTCATGTCAAGAACGACGACAAGTCAATTTATCTTTGGTCCCTTGTGGTTTGAGACCGGCCAGTTTATCCCATCGTGTTTGGTTTGTTGGCGGGTTTGGTTATCGAACTCGCCAACAAGCCAAACATAAGGAGATAAACTGACCAATCTCGAAAGTTTAAAACATATCAAATAGGCGATTATCTAAAAATGGTTTCTCGAAAATGGAAATGGAACAAATGAAAGCGTACCCCAAATCAGCAACGACAATGCTGATGTTATCTTGCGAGCCTTGATCCTGTAGCGATTAAGAACTTGCGTCAGGATGAGATTATGATATAAAAATACACGATTTCTTGGGATTGTTCATTACCAGCGCCTTTTGGGCGAGGGCGTCACAAGCTTTCTGTCATCATCGGGAGAAAAGAAAATGTCACACAAAAGCCAGGTAAAAGGATGATTCGTGACTAGTGAGCAATGGAAAACAGCCTACCTGAACATCTCCATGTTGTCGAAGTTGGCTTCTGACAAATTCAACTACATCTGAACTGTAATCCAATGAAGTTTAGAGATTATGAACTATAATAAAGAGAAGGACATCAATGGATACAAGTTTCCAACCTGCTCATATAATCCCACAAGCCATCAGATGCTAATATTACACATTCTGCATCTGATCCTAGAGAAACTTGGGAAACGTCGGGTAAGGCTGTAACCAAGTCTCCGTTAAATCGTATCCTGAAACAAAATTTAATCTTCAGAGTCATTTTTGCCATGAAGAAATAGGTTTTACAGAACTTGATGAAAGATAGTCAATTGTATGCTGATATATATCTTCTTATTTCTTGAACTAGAATGATATCCCGTAGAAACGTAATGTGGAATAGTATAGCTGATTACTGAGCAGAACAATGCAATATAACACCGTCATTTCCACATTAAATTTACGAGCCCACGACGTGAGAAGGTGATTACACAAACACGTACCTTGATACAAACTTTTCCGTCCATCTGCCTTCCTTAACCCCCTGCTCTAGCATCCTTCGTAGCAACATAATAAAGGATTCAAGAAAACATACAACCTCATAAACTCGTGAATAAACATATAATCTCCATTTTTCTCAGCAAAAATGGAGATGAAACATACTCGTTCTTTTTTGTTTTAAATCGCATATCACCAAAAGCACGCGATACAGCAATATCTCCACAGATTCTTCCATTGTTAATCTGAAGAAATCGCAAACCAGATTCACCATTTAAAGGAATTTTTATGTTCGAATAACAGATCAAACCATCAAGAAAAGAGAACACACCCATCCACCTGCTTCGTTGACACGCTTGATTTCTTGAAGGGAGGCTTTGTTTCTACCATAGGGCCGATGAGAATCAGTCAACACTTCTGCCTTTCCCAATCGCGAGAAGACCTTAGAGAAAACAAGAAGTCCATCTTACGTGTCGTAGAGTTGTAGATGAAACAACTAAAGCCAGAGAGATGAAGAAAACAATTATCTACCACACTCGAATCGCCAATATGAGAGATGAACATAATCTTTTCGCCAATGAGAATAGCAGTGGCAGTGGAGCCTGATTCAACCTTCTCCTCCTCAGCACTGGCTTCAAGCCTTAACAAAATCAAACAGCGATCTAAACCTTCAATACAATTGTACAATATAAAATCACTTTGAGGCTTCATCAGAAAAGCTTCATCAGAAAATGTTGTGGGGTTTACCAGTTCAAGAGCTTCACATCGGCACTAACAAAAGCCTCCTGCAACGCCTTCTTAACAGCGTCAAATCCTTTGCCTTTCAGAAGAAGCCCCCCTTGCAATGCTGCCACGCATTCCTTGTACAACTCATTCCTGAGATAATGGTATCAAGTATAGTTATCAGGATCCCGATCATTATAAAATCATGGTAAATGTTACAACTAATGCATATTTGATCAAATACATACAAGAATGAATTAGACAAACATTCTTAATAATAATCGATGAGCAATCACTTAGAAATAATATTAATAAAATCTAGCTTCTCTCCAAATTTAGTTGTCCTTTGATCTTACGGTTAGACCCTGTTCTTTTCGTCTGTTTTATTTAGAACTGAACTGAAAACGAGTTTAGAGAAAATGTAATGTCAAAACTAAACTAAGCTAAATTTTATCAAATCAAAATTTACAGAATTGAACTAAACTGAATTGAAGTGCAGATAAGTTGAAAACAACACGACCCTACTCTCCTACAATCCCAGCCCCGACGTACGATCTTACACAGTTACTCTCCTACAAGTCCCGATTCTACAGCTAAACTGATCTTGCGCGCGATCATATGACCGGACAAACATTTTTCTACGATTAACTCTAATCAATCCATCCGAGTGATCACGAAAAGCTTCAGAAGTTCACATTTTCAGTCATCAGTGATAAGAATATGAATTCAGAAACTAAGATAGCTTAGATTACACACACAAAACAAAAGCAAAACCCAAAATGGATTTCAGCAAGAACAAAAACAAACCTCAAGAACTTAACAGAGGAAAAACCCGCGTGGCCATCGAAAACAGCCGCGAAAGAATACCCTCCAAGATCACCCGAGGACTCAACAAGAACAAGATCATCCTCCATCTCCTCCCGGGCGCCCTGCACGAGGGCCGAACCCCATCTGATGCTCGAAACACCTGAGAAAGAAGCCGGGGCATCGATGGCGATAGCCGAAAAACACCTCCCTCCTCTCCTACACGGGACCGTGTTCTTCAAGCTAGTACTCCTGGTGGATTCATGGCTGCAGCATACTCTGCTGGAGAAAAACCTTTGAAGATGGGGGCTTGATAAGGCCATAGAATTATTGAACTCAAGTCTCAATCACAGAGCTTCTGTTCTTGAATCTTGATTGTTGTTGTACAACGTAAGAATCATTCGGAAGAGTTTTTCTGTTGGGGATAAGAGTGTGCGAGGAGCTATGAAATGAAGCAAAGCCGCTAACTGATTTAACGGCTGAGATGTTTTGATTTTGGACTCTGTCAGCTCCACAAACTTTCTTTTATCCTTTTCTAATAATAATAATAATAAATAGAAGAAAAAAACTCCACGTGTGTACCTTTTTATATGAAAGTATCTTTTTTCTTTTTTTATCCTTCGTATTATTCTTATATTCAATTTTTTAATGGGACAATTTGAAAGTAACAAGCTCGTGAATTGTACTTTGGTTAGTGATCCAGAATTCAAGCAACGCTTTTAAAATTTACAATTATAGAGCAATTTCTGGATAAAGATTGTCTGACGTCGGTTGCCCCATCGTGATTTCTCAACCTGCACATAATCTATGAAGATGCAATCATGGTGGTTCCAACTTCGGTGGTTTGTTGATGGTGCAGCAGTTAAGTATTTTTCGAAGGCTGTAACTAATTGTTCAAATGGTGGAGTTTCATATTTCACTAGGCTTCAATAGAATTAAGCGGCGGAGAGTGTTCTTCGAAGGACGACTATTCAAGCGGATTAAGTTTCAGGTTTCACTAGACTTCTACATATTCAAGTTGTGGTAAGTGTTCTAAGCATTCCCAACTATTCTCAACAATTCTCAAATATTGAAGTCTGCTACATTAATCGCATGAAACACAGGAATGGCGACATGAGTTAGCCATGGAAAGGACAATGAAGCACCCCAGCATTCTAGCACTCGCATCTCAAATGAACCTTGCAGAATAGGTAAAAAAACTGACCCCCCAGATTCGACAAATCAGCCGAAAACATATCTTCATTCTCTCAGTCAATACATCAACAGTTCCAAAATGTTGGTCGAGGAATCCGAAAAGATCAGGCATTTACTCCGTAGAACATATGAAGAACTTATCTCTACAGTATGACTTGAGGACACAACTAAGCACTCGACCACGCGTAAAAGACATGACAAGCCACACAATACACATCATCTGTTCCTAAATCCAGTAGCACTACTACTTTGTGTTGAAAACAAATCGACGCTCAACTTCATTTCATATGAAAATAGGATTAAAAGATACAACCGAGCAAAAAACAATGGTCGAAAGTGATAACAAGTTAACAACCCACGCGACACATTACAGATGTAGCTGAACTTTGAATCTAGCAACTTAAACAATGTTCAATAGCTTCAAATCACATAAAAAGTCACGAGGACAGGGTCCATCAGTTGTCAATTAGGATGTTATGATGAAGGTAAACACAACTGAACACACGAAAATAAACCAGAGGCAAACAAAATATGAACTGTTGCACAATCTCACATGATCAGTTAACCTAAAGTGATTGAGCTTAGAGTGCAAGCTTAAAAATACAACATAAAACTCCCGAATGATAGAAAGACATAATCAGCTGCAGCGTGAAACGAAATCCTAATCTCAAGGCTCAAAAGACGGTACCATCAGTCGTGCCCCCGATGCATTATCAACTACACCCTCCGTGAACAAGCATAAAATAACGCTACGGCTTCTAGTAACAATATGATACAAAAAGCCTATAATTGAGTTAGAGCAGCCACCCTCGAGTAATGGCAACCCACCCCGTTCGATCTGGACCTAGGGAAAGCGTCTTACTGTCTCTCATAATTGGGTCTCCCAACTCGAAGGGTCCTACATAAAAACGTAATTTTGCAGTTTAGCGTGTTTTCATTGGAGCTTACGTAACCTGATGACCATAAGCATCAAGGGTTAAAGCGCATCGAGACGTGTGTAGCATGTGTCACCTCACCTGTAGCCATGTTGTTTAACGTTTTCCCCTATGCCCACCACCTGACCTTGCACCAGGGAAACGAGCGAATTGGAGCCCTAAACGAGCGGATTCACGGTCATGTTCATCAAATTTATAACCTGCAACATTAAATTCGACTATTTTACACCTCATTCCAAGGTTGCTCTTATGGAAATTGCAGATATCAAAGATTCTAAACCACGAAACATAATCGCCTCGCAAGATCGGAAACGCACTGCTCTATTCATGATTCACCCAGTTCACCGCATGCTGTCCAGAGAGAGCCCATAAGGCCCTCATCCATTATATTTCATGCCATTGACCCAATGAACACGTCAAAGAAAGCCCAACAAATTGTATTGAACATGAAAGCACGAGTGTCGAAGAATGTCCATCCCACAAACTGCTCATCAGCTCATCCCAAGCTAAAAGTGAAATTTTGCTTTTGTTACCGTCAAACAGTGCTATGGGATTTATTACGAAATAAATCCCCGAGTAACTATGCATAATGGCCTTATGCTTTCCCTTTCACTCCAGTTTCATATGGTATGTGGCCCGAGAGCGAAGACTTATATTTGAACGCAGAAGTATCAAAGAAAATCAACAGCACAAAAGGACGTCACAGCAGCATGGTAATGTAACAAGATACGAGTCTGCACATACCAAATATTTTATCCAAGACATACATGACAAGTGATTCCTAAATTTCAATCTCAGGCAAGCATCAAGCCACTACAAGAACGTGCAGCAGCTACTATTAGAGTGATAAGAACTGGTCCATCATTACCATAATTCCCTTCCACCCCTTCACAAGTATTCCCAGCTAAGGAAAACATATTCAGACATCACAAAAATCTACAGCTAGTATCAAAACAAAGATGGTCTACGATCCCCTCTAAGTTCAGAAAGGCATGTTTCACTAGACGTAGATGGACCAGATACAAAGATTCATATTTGTCGAGGGTATTACATAAAATAGTATGAAAGTGATTTATGAAATTACCAACATCTGGAAATAAGAATCATCTTATAAAAGTCTGAACCTTTAGGATATCACAGATAGACTCGTAAGGGACATCTTTATTTATTGGGTTAACCCTGACCATTCATTTTGTCTTACATTTATCTTCAACTAGAATTTGGTGTTATGAAGACTATGGCTGGCTTGGCTTGGGCATATTACCATTATGTCTTGAATGTTACTCTTTTAATGCCAGAATCTACTGCAGATTATGGTATCTTTATTTGAAATGTTAAATGTAGTCATTATCGTTAGCGTGTGAAGTTAAATTGGGTAGTACAGATAAGGCACTGAATATTTCATGGGTATATAACCATTACTACTGACTTCTTGAGCTTTTAAATAGCTAAGGTCCCAAAAAGCAGCAAAGTTAAGGATTGTGTTT
>JAULKK010000006.1:16161398-16176828 GCA_032355705.1 Rubia peregrina
GTTCTTGAATCTTGATTGTGGTTGTACAACGTAAGAATCAATCGGAAGAGTTTTCTTGTTGGGGATAAGAGTGTGAGTGGAGCTGTGAAGTGAAGCAAAGCCGCTAACTGATTTAACGGCTAAGATGTTTTGATGTCAGCTCCACAAACTTTCTTTTATCCTTTTCTAATAATAAATAAATAGAAAAAGAACCCCACGTGTGTACCTCTTTTTGGAAAAATATCTTCTTTTTTTCCTTCGTATTATTTGTACATTCAATTTTTTAATGGGACAACTTGATATTCAATGATTTTTTTTAAATGTAGTATAAAAGAAAGACTGATTAACAAGCTCGTGAAATGTATTTTGGTTAGTGATCCAGAGTTCAAGCAACACTTCGAAAATTTATTATTATAGTGCGATTTCCTGATAAAGATTATCCAACGTCAGCGGTTTCCATTGCGATTTCTCAACCCGCAGATAGTCTATGAAGATGCGATCGTGGTGGTTCCACCTTCGGTGGTTTGTTGATGGTGCGTCAGTTAGGTATTTTTCCGAAGGGTTTAGCTCATTGTTCAAATTGATGAAGTTTCAGATTTCACTAGGTTTCAACATAATCAAGTGGCGGTGAGTGTTCTTCAAATGACGAAATGGATAAAGTTTCACATTTCACTAGATTTCAATGATTCAAGTGGCGGTGGGTGTTCTAAGCATTCTCAACTATTCAAATGGATGTGATTTCAAGATTCAATGAGTGCCAATAAATTGAGGGGCAGTATCTCCTAGCTTACTCAGATCACTAGACTGATGTTTAAGCACCCCAGCATTCCATCACTCACATCTCAAATGAAACTTACAGAATAGGTCTGAAAAACTGACCCCCCCAGATTCGACAAATCACCCGAAAACATATCTGACGCTTCACTTTCTCTGTCAAAAGCATCAACAGTTCCAAAATGTTGGTCAAGGAATCCGAAAAGATCAAGCATTTACTCAGAACATATGAAGAACTTATCTCAACAGTATGACTTGAAGACACAACCAAGCACCCGACCACGCGCAAAAGACATGACAAGCCACACAATACACATCTGTTTCTAAATCCAGTAGCATTACTACTTTGTGTTGAAAACAAATCGACGAAAATATGATTAAAAGATACAGCCAAGCAAAAAACAATGGTCAAAAGTGATAACAACCCCTGCGACACATTACAGATGTAGCTAAACTATGAATCTAGCTACTTAAACAATGCTCAATAGCTTCAAATCAAATAAAAAAGTCACGAGGACAGGGTCCATCAGTTGTCAGTTAGGATGTTATGATGAAGGTAAACACAACTGAACACACGAAAAAACCAGAGGCAAACAAAATATGAACTGTTGCACAATCTCACATAGCCTAAAGTGATTGAGCTTAGAGTGCAAGCTTAAAAATACAACATAACTCCGATTGATAGAAAGACATAATCAGCAGTTAATAACGAATCAGCTGCAGATTTATGGTTACAGTGAGCGTGAACGAAATCCTAATCTCAAGGCTCGAAAGACGGTACCATCTGTAGTTCCCCCAATGCATTATCAACTACACCCTCCATGAACAAGCATAAAATAACGCTACGGCTTCTAGTAACAGTATGATACAAAAAGCCTATAATTGAGTTAGAGCAGCCACCCTCGAGTAATGGCAACCCACCCCGTTCGATCTGGACCTAGGGAAAGCGTCTTACTGTCTCTCATAATTGGGTCTCCCAACTCGAAGGGTCCTACATAAAAACGTAATTTTGCAGTTTAGCGTGTTTTCATTGGAGCTTACGTAACCTGATGACCATAAGCATCAAGGGTTAAAGCGCATCGAGACGTGTGTAGCATGTGTCACCTCACCTGTAGCCATGTTGTTTAACGTTTTCCTCTATGCCCACCACCACCTGACCTCGCACCAGGGAAACGAGCGAATTGAAGCCCTAAAAACGCGGATTCACGGTCGTGTTCATCAAATTTGTAACCTGCAACATTGAATTCGACTATTTTACACCTCATTCCAGGTTGCTCTTATGGCAATTGCAGATATCAAAGATTCTAAACCACGAAACATAATCGCTTCGCAAGTTCGGAAAGGCACTGCTCTATTCATGATTCACCCAGTTCACCGCATGTTGTCCAGAGAGACCCATAAGGGCCCTCATCCATTCTATTTCATGCCATTGACCCAATGAACACGTCAAAGAAAGCCCAACAAATCGTATTGAACATGAAAGCACGAGTGCGAAGAATGTCCATCCCACAAACTGCTCATCCCAAGCTAAAAGTGAGAATTTGCTTTTGTTACCGTCAAAC
This sequence comes from Rubia peregrina, assembly GCA_032355705.1. Classification (NCBI taxonomy): domain Eukaryota; kingdom Viridiplantae; phylum Streptophyta; class Magnoliopsida; order Gentianales; family Rubiaceae; genus Rubia; species Rubia peregrina. Next base: position 16,163,714 of record JAULKK010000006.1, read on the forward strand.
AGTGCTTTGTGATTTATTACGAAATAAATCCCCGAGAGACTATGCATAATGGCCTTATCCTTTCCCTTTCACACTCCAGTTTCATTTGGTATGTGGCACAAGCGTGAAGACTTATATTTGAACGCAGAAGTATCAAAGAAAATCAACCACACAAAAGGACGTCACAGCAGCATGGTAATGTAACAAGATACAAGTCTGCACATACCAAATACTTTACCCTAGACATACATGACAACTGATTCCTAAATTTCAATCTCAGGCAAGCATCGAGCCACTCCATGAACGTGCAGCAGAAAATATTAGAGTGATAAGAACTGGTCCATTTCCCTTCCACACCTTCACAAGTATTCCCAGCTAAGGAAAACATAATCAGACAACACAAATCTACACTAGTATCAACACAAAGATGGTCAATCATCCCCTCTAAGTTCAGAAAGGCATGTTTCACGAGATGGACCAGACACAGAGATTCATATTTGTCGAGGGTATTACATAAAATAGTATGAAAGTGATATATGAAAATACCAACATCTGGAAATAAGAATCATCTAATAAAAGTCTGAACCTTTATGGTATCAAACAATAGCCTCGTAAGGGACATCATTATTTATTGGGTTAACCCTGACCATTCATTTTGTCTTACATTAGAATTTGGTGTTATGAAGACTATGGCTGGATTGGCTTAAGCTTATTACCATTATGTCTTGAATGTTACTTATTTAATGCCAGAATCAACTGCAGATTATGGTATCTTTATTTGAAATGTTAAATGTAGTCATTATTGTTAGTGTGTGAAGTCAAATTGGGTAGTACAGAATCTACAGATAAGGCACTGAATATTTCATGGGTATATAACCATTACTACCGGCTTCTTGAGCTTTTAAATTGTTAAGGCCCAAAAAAGCAACAAAGTTAAGGATTGAGTTTGTATTATTACCTTGCAATGCATCCATTGCGGTAGCTGCATGTGCAGGGCTAATAAAATCAACAAAACATAGGACTAGTGGTTCACCCCCAGCCTGCACAAAATCAAAGCAAATTTTTAGCAGCACAAGGAAGGAAACACACAGCTTGATTAAATTGGGTTAAGATATAAGTATCAGCATGAATGCTTACGTGTCTAGATTCCTTGGTTACGAGCCTCACTTCTTTATAGCCAACGAAAGGGCGAAATATATCTAAAAACCAAGGTGAAGGAAACACAACTACAGTGGAATAATATCTTAAAAGCAAGGAAAGAATCATATAAATAGCACTTAATTTGTCAGTCCTGAAGGATACGGGCAACTTCCCTACGTGTACAATTTGCAGGCAAGCCCTCCACAAACAGTGTACTAGAGGCATCAGGAGGAAGAGGAACCTCGGATCTCCCACCACTTACTCGGCTCTTTGAGCTCATGACAGGATCAGATCCCCCCATACCAACCATTCGGGGATCATCCATGGGGCGGCCACCAATTGCGCCACTCATCGACCTAGCAGGCTCCCCTCCCGCATACGAAATCTGGAACGAGATTGCTCAATAAATACCAGAAACAATAACTACCTCAACGCAAATTGCCAAACTCAAAAGTCAAACCAAAATAAACACGCATACCGAGTTACGCAGGTAACGGTCATAAGATGCTCCAATAGGATCATTGTCCCTGATGACACGGTGTGCCGCCCTTTCGTCTTCATGAGGGTAATAGGCAGAGAGGTCATGGCCACCAGGCATATCTGCAACAAAGCAATCAAAATTATCAGTTTCACTAGAATCATTGTTTCTACACATAAAATCCCAAATACTCTTCCTTTGCACAAAAAGAGCAAATTTTACCAGCACATAATAAATTAAAGATCAAAACTTTACTCATTCCACATCCAATTCTTCCCTAAAATCAAACCTCAAACCCATACCTAAGCAAAAATAAATATTTACATCTAAAAACGGGGAAAGTTGAGCAAAAAGAAAAACCCTAGCATGCCAAGAGAAGACGTTTAATTTCGGAGATTGAGCTGAAAGGTTAGAGTACCGTAATCGGAACGAGGACGTTTTGCCGAAGGCATCTGAAGAGCTGCCGCGGCCGCCTGCTGCCGGCCGTCGCCGCCGTACCGCCAATACGCATCCGCCATTAATAGGGCAGTTATTGCAGATTAATTGCAATCTTGTTGGTCCAAACGAATTACAGAGCTCAGAATGCAGACTTTTGCCTATTTTTAGGGTGTTACTGTATGACGCTGTATTTTAGTAGTTATGCCCTAATACGTACACTTATATTACTGTTTTAATTTTACCAATTTTGTTTTGGTTTGAAATTTTGCCTTGGTCAAACCAGAATTTTGCCTTGGAATTTTGACTTCTGCTCGCCACCGGCCACCCGCTCGCAGCCGGACACACCCACTCGCTGCCGGCCACTTGCTCCGGGAACGCGAATCGGGCCAGGAAACGCGATCTGGGAACTCGAGCCCGGCGGCACGACCACTGACTGGGAGCCAGACACACGAGCCCTGCGACGCGAGCACTCAACCGCGATCCAGGAGACACGCGCCTTAAAAAACGCAACCCACCGGCAGACTAGGGGCTGTGGACGCCAGAGAAGAAGAACGGGGCAGGGAGAGTGGGCGCGCGGAGAAGATGGTCGGGCCACGGGGGACAAGGGCGAAGATGACCGGAGGAAAAAGAAAGGATAACCGGAAGAGATAGTGAGATCCGGAGCGGAGGAGACCACCGCCGGCCGCCCACCTGCTCTGCCCACAAACTTATCACTTTAATTTTTTTACAATTAAATGTGTCAATTTAAATGTAAAATATAATTAGTATTACAATCATATAATATCATATATGATATTTAACAAGAATCATAGTAATTTGTACATTTTAAATCATTTTTATAATTATAAATATGGATATAAACAATAAAACGTATTATGTGTTTTAACTTAAGAAAAAGTAACGGTGTAAAAAAATAGAAATAGAGTGTAAGTTAAAACATCTCACACAATGTGGCCATGCAAATTTCTAACATACTTCTACTATGTTGAATTTGTTGCAAATTATATAGGAATAATCTGCGAAAATCAAATGCAACGGAATTATCCATCTAAAAGTTCTTCCCTCAAGTAACCGGGACCGGGCTTGAAAGGATCAGACTCCATGTAAGCTTCCGGGCGGTATATCCCGGCATCATTCAGCCGGTTGCTCAGAACGTGCATGATCGGCTTCTTGAAACCATATTCATCGCGGTTCTTTTTCACGTAGGCTGTGGCCTCAGCCGCGACCTCATTGACAAAGTCGAACCTGTTGTCCTCGGACAGCAACAGTCTCTCGATGTCCATTTGCAGTAGTTTCCCCCCTTCTCTGATCGTCCTCACCTGTTCCTCAAGGAACGGCACCCTCTCCATTTTCGCTTCCATGTAGTCATCCTTTTTCACCTGAAAACCTCCACAAGGAAAGAATGAGTTTAGTGGTGGAGATTTTGTTCATAGTTTCATCAACAAATTAGGAATAGCCCCAATAAATGAGAAAACAAGAGAAAAACATTCAAGAGGGTTTGGAGATTCCCCAACAAGAAGTTTTGAAAATAAGGAATCACCAAAACCAACTAAACAGGGAAGGGGAGAGCCTAAAACGATTTGGAACGGGACTATAAAGACGAGATGATACAGTGTTTACATTCTCTACCGGTAAATAAACCATATGTTTACATATCAGCACTTCCCAGAAGCGTCTGCCATGACTCTACAAACAATCACCGGGAAAAGAAATCGCAGAAACTACCCCAAAAGTGTATACGAAGGCCAGAGAGTACAGAAAAGGTACAGAACGAGTAGTCTTTAGCTCACTATAGACCATAGAGGGTCAGTTATATGGATGATATCTTAGCTCAGCGTTTAATCGTAACACATTGAATAGTTTCAATATTAAAATTAACGTGTCAGTTCTACAGTCAGATTTCCGAGTCTATTGGTATCATCAGAATCCTACGAGCACGCCTAGAACTAGAATAAGAAAAATATAGGCGATAATAACTTCGCAACAAAGCTCATACATTCATACTCTGTGATCCTACAAAATTCTCGGGCATCTACATCTGCGTAATAACCTATTTCAAGAGCTTTCCAACTAAAGTATACTGGTAAAATTCTAACAAGAACAAGTGTTTTATTTCAGCTGCATTTATCAAGAAGGTATATTCAGACCATCATTACAGTTATACATACTCAGCATATTCACAATTCAACTATTCAAAAATTCACACATTTTCTTATCAATTACACATTTTCTTACAACAACAAATGATTTATTTACTGAATAAAGAGGCATAATTTTGATTTTTGTGTGGCCTGCTTTATAATGTACGGTGGAAATTTCGATATATCAACGAAAATAAAGGTTGAAATACCAATTTCCTGCGCCTCCAAACACGCCGCCGCCCTCCGCCATCGTTTTTGGCGCTAGAATTGCGCTGTTTCTTTGAACAAATCAACAGGTTAACTTAAATTGCATAGTTTCCAGTACCGGAAGCTCGAATTGGAAGTGGCGGGAGAAACAGTTACCTGAGACCTGATTTCGAGGTTCTGCCGCCGTGGATTTGCTCCGGTTTTCAGCTCAATTATCTGCAGCAAAACAAGAGCTTAATCTTTCAGAGTCACATACAAATATATGAACGGAGATGAAGTACGAAATGGCGGGAATGGCGGTTTACCGGTGAAGATAGTGAAAGCCGGTACAGAGAAGAGCATAACGCAGCCATGGCCGTTTTATTCGGGCTAATTCCTTCCCGGTTTTATGGATAAATCTTCGGAAAAAGTATGTTTTTCGTAAATTACCAAAATACCGAGTATAAGCTATTGTTAAAAAAAAAAGAATTGAAAAAGGGGCTAAAGTTTAATTACCGAAACATATAAAACAGAAAGAAGAAGAGGTCTTTCATAATTAATGTAAAATTACATATACAAAGGAAAATAAAACGACAATGCATTGGTCCAATTAGAAAATCACAATAACAGAAACCCTTCTTCCGTCTATCCAAGTTTCCAATGATCAGTCTCGAAGAACAAAACAACAGCTTTTGATTTTTTTTTTCTTTACAGACTAAATTGCTGTAAGAAAATGGTTGCTTCTATGGTGTTCAGCACCACAACCACCATGTTCTGCGAGCACAGGTAAGAACTAAGTACCAAGAACTTCTAAAATTACCTTTTTACCAGCTTGAGTTTCTGTGTAATTCATGTGCTTTAATTTGCATTATTGGGTTTCCTAAAGTTCTCGTTTTGGTACTGATTATGGTCTTTTTCCACCTTTGGAATTGTTTAAAGTGTACCCTTTTGGATATTAAGTAGGTGGTTAGCTGGAAAATGGATAGAGTTTACTGAATGTAGTGCAATTTATGGTTTTTAAAATTCTTTTCTGAGCTCAAATGTCTAAAAATTGCATCTTGTGAATGAATGTCTGTAGTAGATTCCGGGTTTTGAAGGGGTTTGTTTGTTGTTGACCTTTTTAGGATGATTACCTTGAAAAAATGTTTGGAATTTCTTTGGGTGGACTGATTCTTCCATGATGTGTTCAATGTGCTTTTGTGAGCGCAAGTATAATTTTATGGTTTATCATTCATATCCATTTGAAATCCAATTTAGTTTCTTGGATTTTTGCTTTTTTAGGAATTTGGTATATCTGAGCAATAATGTCAGTCACTTGAAGAAAGGGATCATGTCCTTTACGTCTTATCTTCCATGCCATAAATCTAGTTTGAAACTATGCAAGATGCCGGTGAAAGCATCTTTCCCACACCATTCTTCTTCGAGATATGTTGTAGGCTGTGCAATAAACGTTGATGGAAGCAAAAGAAAAAGCGACATTTCCAGTGATGTTCTTATCCCGAAAAAAGTTAAAAGGTACATATACATTCAAGAACTGATGCTTAGGATAGCCAATGTTGAACATATGTGCATGTGAAGAAATGTCATTTTTCTCAGGTGGCATCTAATTAAGCTGCATATAGATTTTAAGTTTTACACCATGAAATTTGCTCATAATGGGTTCATGTTTGAAATGAAGATTCTTGGTGATTTTTTCCCAAGTCATGTTAAAGAGTAGGAAATGGGAAGGCTTTATCCAAGGAGGTTGTTTCTAAGTATCTATAGCCAAAGCATTCTATTATTCTGTGATTAGCTTTTCGTCCTACATTAGTTTTTGTTATTAAGGCAAGTCAAAATCTTTTGTGCACACTTATGCCATAGTAGCAGGCACGAAGTTTTGGGTGATATCTCATCGATATTCTTTGGCTCAGTATGAATGATATTGAAAGACAACTGGACAGTCTATTCTCCGAAGTTAAAACTCTGGTATGTTTGGGGAAGAAAAGAGATGCAGTGGATCTACTCGAAGCAAATTATTTAGCTGTAAAGAAGCAAATGGATGCAGGTTTTAAAGGTATCGAAGAAGCAGCTATTCTGGATGTAATAGCATTGGGGTACATGACTGTTAATGACTCAAGGGCCGTTAAGTCCCTTTTGACCGTGGTGAGTTTCCAATACTGGAAATTAGTGTTAGTAACTTTCTGTTTCTGTTTGAGCAGTTATACTATCAATTTTATAATGTCAGTCTTATTTTATTGTCCCGCTTTCAGCTAAATGAAGTTGTTGAGGGCTTAAAAGAGGATGAGTATTTTTTGGATTCAATACTCATACACATGGGAAACATGTATGAAAAGTTAGAGAAGTATGAACTCGCGATCCATCAATATAGGAGAGCCCTTGATATCACAGAAAGGAAGTATGGTGAGCACGCCCTTTCACCAGATGGCTTTGTTGATTGTCTTTCAGAAATTTGTTGGGTTAAAGTTGTTATTGTTAGAACTGATATGGGTAAATTTGCTTCTAGATTTTTGTACTAGTTTATAATGGCTCTGCCTTCTAATCGTCCATGATTACAATTATTCTCTGAAACACCCCCCTACAAGTTTATATGTGGTAACGATGCTACAACTTCAAGACTTAAATTGATCATTTGGAATTTGTAGTAACGATGAATTCATATTGAAACACCTAAAGGACCACTTGCATGATCAATTGTCCTTAGTATCAAGATCAGCAATGCTAACAAGTTCTCTTTATTTGTAGGAAGTACTAGCTCGTTTCTTGTTTCACCAATGTTGGGAATGGCTAAAGCTCTTGGTTCTAATAAGAAGCTTACAGAAGCGGTGAATGTGTATCACCAAGTGATTAAGTTACTAGAACATAAGAAGGGCATATTATGCGAGGAATTGGTGTTTCCCCTGTTTGCGCTGGGCAAGCTTTTATTGAAAGAAGGAAAAGTATCTGAAGCTGAAACTTCCTTTGAGAGGTACAAATATTCTTGCAAATTGTTTAATGTAATTAAGTTTGTGTTATGATGTTGATACAAGAGCCTTTTTTGGAAATTTGTAGAATTTTAAATCTATATACAAGGTTATATGGTCAAAAGGATGGAAGAGTGGGAACCGCCATGTGCTCTCTAGCACACGTAAAATGTGCCACAGGTAAATTGTTGTAAATTTTTGAGTCTGCCAAGTTTCAAGCTTTACCACAGGAAGATGTTTCTTCTGAAAAAAAATCACTTACAAGCCATTTAGCTTTCTCGTCAGAGAATTGTCACTTCTAGACCAGTGAACAAGTAATTTGAATGCATAATCCTGAACAGGAGGACGGAAGACTACATGAAGAAAAGATAATGGTGGAGAGTAGACTAACAAATTTATAGTTTAATGGATTCACTATAGTGATGCAATGTGAGATTTTTATGATGCAAAAGCTGAGCTATAATACATTTTCCAAATAAATCTGCTGTACAATTCTGTATCGAATATTGTACTTGAAGTGATGCTTGGTTGGACCGTATTTTAGTTGGAGGACTACATCTTGGATTCATAGTTTAGCTTTGGGCAAGCATGATTGAATTGTTAAGTTGCTAATCCATATATTTTGCTGACAATATATTCCAGGTTCTGTTAATGAAGCCATTGACTTGTACAGAGATGCCTTCAAAATTATAAAGGAATCAAAGTTTGTAGAATTAGACGACGGGTTGATGGAGAAGATAAGATTGGACTTGGCAGAATTGCTCCACGTAACAGGAAGGTAATGAAAAATAACTCCACATTTATTATATACTTTTTTGTTTCCTATTAAAATTATTACAACTTGCCTATTCATTCTCATCATCTTTTGTCTCTAGGGGAGAAGAAGGCCGAGTGCTTCTAGAGGAATGCATGCTAATCACTGAAAAATACCTAGGGAAAGACCACCCGAGCTACGCCATCCAGCTTATGAATCTTGCGACTTCTTATTCACAAGCCAAGAACTATGCCGAAGCTGAACACTTTCTTCGTAGAAGTTTACAGATCATGATGAAGACAGCACCTCCTGATGATCAATCCATCACCTATCCAATGCTGCACCTTGCGGTCACACTTTACAATCTCAATCGCAGTGAGGAAGCTGAAAGTTTCGCCTTGAAGGCTTTGAACATTCGCGAAAAGGCATTTGGGCCTAAATCTCTACCAGTTGGTAAGTTTCCTATGTAATTTTAAGTTAGTTTAAACTTCGCTCTGTCTGAATGAATTTTTACTGCAGGGGAGGCTCTCGATTGTCTCATTTGCATTCAGACGAGATTGGAGAGGAACGATAGAGAAATACTCGAGTTTCTGAAACGGGTCTTGTCGATCCAAGAGTTAACTTTTGGTCATGAAAGCGAAGAGGTCGTGGAGACATTGAAAAAGGTCCTGCATTTCCTGGACAAACTAGGGATGAAGTCTGAGAAATTCCCTTTGCAGAGACGATTGTCTGTACTGAGAAGCAAGTTCAAAGAGATGGTTAACTATTGATGCTCTGTGCCAGAACGTCGATATTGCACCGTTTCCTGCATCAACAAGGAGGTTTCCGCCAGACAGATGTCTAATGACACCATAATATTACGGTACTCATGTTTTGCAATGAAACAAAGAAGGTCTCCATTGAATGTTTTAATAGATTAATGAAGAGCCATTAGACTCATTTTGGTTTGGGGTTTTTTCCCGGCACAGGCAACTGTCTGCAGGACCCAACTTTCACACAAGGTTTGGACAGGAATCTGGACTGATTATGTTTTATTTTGCGTCGAGACAGGTTTCTACAATGATCATTCCTTGGATTTGCCTCTTGGCTGGTACTGTCATGGTGGCACGATGTTTCGTGTCAGATCGCGATCGCTTTGTTCATAGCATGAGTTGTACATAGCTGAATGATTTATTGTTTTTTTTGGGTTGAAATGGAGTTGAGAAAAGTTGCATTGAAGCTGAGTCTGACTGTTGAAAAGATAAAGAGAGGAAAGTCCGAGGATGTGTGTTTGACATATTTGTTCACTTTCTCCTTTTCTGTTTGATAAGTTATGTTCATTACAGCTAAGTTGGCTATCTAATGATATCTGATTATGATGTTTAGAGTAATGGTAATTAGTTGTGTTATACCATCTCTTTTTCATTACAAGGTTCAAGGGAAAAGACACTTGCTTCCTCCTAAATTATTGACATTGTTTTCTTTTGTCCTTCCATTTTATTTTTGTATACTCTTCACCCAAAACTATCAGAAGTGTTAATTCGTGTCACTTCCGTCTAGTCAAAATGTTAAATTTAACTTTAGTTGACATTTGAGGGGTAAAAATATCTTTTTTATTCAACTCCATAAATATAACCAAATATACTTCAATAACTGTACATATAATTTTGAGATAATTTTTAGTGCAAAAACAACTCTAACTACTTTACATAAGTGCAAATATAACCCTAGATACTTTATTCCATACTTGCTGACCATTTCTGACCATTAACCGATCAGAAATTACCAAAATGTCCTTTTAGCCTAATACAAAAATTTGAAAGATAAAAATGTCCTTCGCCCTGATGCTATTCTGCCACAAATGCCATTGCTCCACCACCTCGGCCGCTCTGTCACCGCCGCCACCGCCGTCTACGTACTAGAAAATAAACTAAAGTCGTCACCCAGCTAACACCTTCTTGGCCCTAACACCCCTACCACCACCACTCCATCCTCATTCCCGACCATGACCACCAACCCCATTTCCGGCCACCACCATCAACCCCATTCCGGCCACCACCATCACCCTTCGTCCCGCCCCAAACCACAACCATCCCCACCACCACATTCTTACCGTCGTACCAGAATCCCCTCTGACGCCCACCCCTCCGCCTCACCCCCCGCCACCCAGCCCCCCATAAAATCCTAGCCCACCACTTGTTGCTACTACCTCCGTCCCATTCAATCGATTTACGCCACTCCCCTGCTTTGATTTCGCTGAATGCTTCTCGGCACCTCCATCTGCTTTTCAAACGCATCGTCTCGCTAGAGCTCCACCGTCCCACGTCGGAGAGATGGGGCTCAGAAAATGAAGGTTTAGCTTGTTAGGAGGAAACACATCCCACACTGTTTTAATCGAAAAGGAGAAGAAGAAATAACTGTGGGTGTTAGGATGGTTAGGGTTAGGATTTAGGAGAAGAAGAAACATTAGAGGTATAATAGTAAATTTACTTTTTTTCATTTAAAAAAAATAAAATTAGAGGGGTAAAATTGACTTTTCATCCAATTCCTGACTAAATATGTCGGAAAGGGTAAATTTGCACACACGCTAACTATCTAGGATTATATTTACACTTTCAATTATCAAAAGTTTATATTTGCACTTATGTGAGTTAGGTAGGGTTATATATGCATTTTTCTCTTATTTAGAATTTTGAAGAATGTCTTCTCGAGTCGTGCGTGCAACGCATGATAAATTTTAACTCGGATCTCGTACAACTCGAGTCAAAATCCTTCTAAATTGGAAAGAATTATGGGATTGAATAGGAAGAAATATTTTTGCCACTTAAAATGTTAAAAAAAGTTGAATTTAACGGTTTGACTAGACAGAACATGGAAGTTGAACGATTTAACACTTCTTTTAGTTCAGGGTTTAAGAGTGTTCGAAAATAAAATAGAGGACCGACAATAGTTTAGGGATCAATAAAGTCATTTGCCCTACATGAGTGATATGGAGAAATACGTATTGTCAGATAACGGAGGAATTTAGAAAAAGAAAAGATAATGTAAATAAGTAGACGAGAAATGAGGAGGGGAATGACTTCCGTTTTTCTTTAAAATTGAGATAACACACATATATTATATATTAATTAACATTTCAACCATGAGTCTGGCAATTCAGTGAATTTGCCAGAATATTCTCTAATTTAGTGATGGTATACATTTCGAAAACAAGAGGTAATCTGCGATGGTGTTTTAACTGTTGAAATGCTAAACAAGCTATTTATATATTAAAATTCAATTTTGATTCAATGAAGTTATGTTCTTTTTGATTAGTTATGATTTAGTTTGTATTGTTTCAATTGTCATGAAGTATTAAATTGTACAAAGTTAAGTTCATATATTTCAATAAAAAAATTAAGTTAAAGATGTATTCTTTGATTATCAAAGAAATTTGTTACACACTGTGGGATGTAGTCTCATCGAGAGATTTGATACCTAGATTGTTTGGTACGGGTAGCCAATGTGGGAGCTATTACGTTATCCTATTTTTTAATCCATTTTATTTTAGGACAATTGTGAAACACCAGTAGGACGGAGATATCATTTATGAGTAAACCAAAGTCAAATAGGTCCTCTCTCTTTTTTTACTATTGATAGCATGAATTACAATTTGTGCGTCTCCTTGAATATGCTGAACTGATAGTTCCTTCTCCGTTGAGATTTGTAAGTCTGCCATTAGTGATAGGGCTTTTGCATTTTTAGCGTTGCATAAAATAGGTAACTTGCCTCTCCATAAACCCTTGTACTACTCGAGTTTCTTATATACCATCCCAAGCAGGTGTTGTTACTTCTTGTTGCAGCATCAAAGTATAAAGTGTTTCTTGTTTGGATTTCTGGGGTCTGGTAGGGATTATGCTCAGATGATCTTTATTCCATGCCATTTTAGGAATTATTTCTGGGGTCTGGTAGGAATTATTTCTTAAAAGTTGGATATGTTAAGCTACGGGCCAGTCACTGCCATTTTAGGATGGAGCTATTACGAAAATACAAAGTCGTTTATATAACGACTAACCGTTAGACGGACTTATTTTATAATTGACGTAATTAGTGAGATGATTTGATGGTTGTTTTCATTTATTGCAACGAGGTTATCATAGCTTTGAAAAACTTTTAAATTATATAAAAAATTATACTTTGACCCTAAAAGTTAGTGAAACGAGGTTTATTATGATTGGTCTAACCGTTAGTCAGCTTAACACGAGACTTTCTCTAACGATTCAAAAACTTAAAACTGCACTTAAAATTTTTTGAGCAAATAATGTACTCTCTCTATTCCTCTATACATATCATTATAGGTTTCAGTATTTAAATTTAGGTAAATGAAATAAATGAATGAAGAGTCTGACTTTTGAAAGACGGTCTTTCCATAAGTTATGGAAAGACCAAGGACTCAAGTGCAATTTTACCACGAAAAGATGAAAAAATTGCTAGTTATAACAATTAAAATTTAGGTCAAATTTTAGTTATAAACTATTTGGGTAAAGTCACACGCATATTTGAGTTTTGATTGGAAATATTACATATTTAGAGTAAAACATATAATTACTACGCCTGTATATTTTACTCTAAATATGTAATGTTTATAATCAAAACTCAAATGTTTCACTTCCAGTTATTGCAGAGTATAAACCCCTAGAATGGGTCTCATGAAAGGCTTGTCCAAGCGTATGGACAGACTACTTATTTTTTACCTTATAGTATACTGCATTTGTTAAATTATATAGTACTAAATTTTGAAAATATTTTTTTATATTTTCACATTCAAATACATATTATTACTTGTTTTAACTTTTGGCAAAGTCTTGGGAAAACCTGTTCTTCCATAAGAATAATAAAAGATGAGGTTTAATTAGAATAATAAAAGGTAAAAAATCTTAGTTGCAATATTCAAAAATTATTATGCAATTTGTACTAGTTATAAAGTTTAAAATCCGATTCATGCAACCCAATTTTTTTATCTTCATTTATTCTAATTTTCACTTTAAACCTTGGTTTTTCTTTGACTTATGGAAAGATTA
>JAULKK010000006.1:16184431-16198298 GCA_032355705.1 Rubia peregrina
AATTATGGAAAGACCAAGGTTTAAAATGAAAATTTTAAGAAATCAAAATAAAATTTTCGGTTGTATTTATCGGGTCATAAACTTATCACTCCTACATGTTGCATAATAAAATTTTAATATTGCAACTAAAACCCTTTACCTTTCGATAATTTCAATTCAACTCCCTCTTTCCAAATGTCTATGGAAAGACGGTTTTTCCAAAGACTTTGCCAAAAGAAAATACATGATTTTAACTATTAATATCTTTAAGTAATTATAAATAAAGTTATAAAAGTTTGATATTTAGTAAAAAATTATGGTTAGGATGACATACTTTTAACTCAAAAAAGTCAAAGTGAAAGTTTAAACATGGACAAAAAGAGTATAGGGATCAGCATAGGAGCCTAAATTTCAAGTTCAAGTTCAAGTTCTACACATTAGAAAAGATTAAAACTATTGAATATATAACCATTTGAGTTAAAACTATAGATATAAGAACCATTTGCAAAACTATAAAAACCCCACAACAAATGTATTTTAAAAAACACATGAACCATTTAGAAAAGATAATAATAAAACTAGGACATCAAGTTTATTGTTCTACACATTATTCAAATGAAGCATGACAGTTCAAATGCCTCTACTGCTAAGAGTCCAAAAGAATGGCCAAAATGCTTCATCTAACTGATAAATGATGAGCATTATCCATCTGGTTCAGGTTATAACATTACTGCTGCACCTTCAGTATGAAGATGAAAGAATTACGCGAAAACGTCGACAAGGCAGCTAGATAGGACCCGAAACCCAGCTTCATTCGCTCTCTCGCCCGAACCATACGAGTTTGCCCGGAACAAATCGAAAGAAACAATGTACATGTATCTTAATGCTGCAGCTGCACTCGTCTATAGGGTTGTGCACATAGGGTAGGATCCGAGAACCCGGAGAAATTTTGCCATTTCCTGCAATAAGGAAAATGCAAGAACTTTGGTTTTTCATTTTGATCTTAAAACCTAATAGGTAACTAAAGAATGACGGCGATAAAAACAAGAACTTTGTTTCAGAAATGACTCTCACCTGGAGATGCCCGAGAGCATACTGGGCGCGTGGCTCTGCCATTGACGCCTCAAAGTCCAGATAGAAGAGGTAATCAAAGTACCTGTCAAGACAAACTAATTACTTGCACAATCTGTAAACCGGAGAAGATGAAAGCACAAGAAATATAGCAAGTTCAGTAAAATCAGTGATATTTTTCCTTAAATTTGACAGAATCAGAAAGTGCCGTGTCAATGATAATCAAAGACTTTCTAATTCTGCAGATATGTTAGATGAACACATTAAAACCTTAAACATCAATGACACCTTTCCAGCAAACTGAGAAATAAAATCTTTCACTAGATGCCGTTATGCTCTCAGTGGAACACGAATGCTAAAGCAATTTATGCAAAACAGCTCTAAATTTGACAGTCGAATGAAAGATGCATCAGTTTTCTCCCCACGAACCAAAACAAATTTCTACTCCATTCAATAACTCCATATCAGATCATCGAACCTCGCCATTGTTATATAAAATTTCTGACATTTGCCAAATAGCTCAAACTTACGTTCCACTGCCATTAGTAGAGTCGTCAACAATCCTTAGTGGTCGATTTCTTAGTGGCCGGCTCTCAATCTGCATTTGCCGTTTTTGAATGACAATTACAAGGATTTTCTGTGAGATACTGACTGCCAGGAGAAGAAACCAACCAAGGCATTAAGGTTACCTTCAAAATGTTAATGTCCCGAAAAGCAAACACCGCTAATGCTTTGAAGAGTACCCCAGGCCCTTCTTCTAGACTGAAAGCGATACTACTCTGGTAGGGAAAACGATGGAAAGTTTTATCTCATGCAAGTCGCCAACATAAATTAGATAATAAGAATGTTCATACCTTAAAGGGCCTACGAGTGCCTGGGATAATAGGTTCTCTTGAAAGTATCAAAAAACGGGTGATATTATCGTTGTAATCCTGGTTGGAACATTAGAGTCAAGGATCAAATGCAGGTGAGTGATAAGCAACTAAAAGAATCCTATTTGACAAATTTACAAACTTTATTTTTCACAACCAACAATCAAGGATTTCTAATATTAATGACCACCACTTGAACTCAATGATTGAAAATCCAATGCAACATTTTGTGGAAATAATAGGCATTGAGAACCAATTTAGATTAAATTTACTGAAGTACAGAAAGACGGCAAAAGAGCATACTTCATCCCTATAGCTGAAAAGGAAACCAATGCTATTAATGAATGAGCATATGAGAAACATTCCACAATGTGATTATAGCAGTGTTACAGACTAATCGCCTTACTTAATATAAGACTGGACAAGAAATCAGATTGACTTTATGGACTCATCATGCATCTTAGCAAGTCTTTCTAAATGGTTATGATTGGAAGTCAAACATCATGTTAAAAGGTAATGTAATTAAAATTAACCTTAAAACTACTATAAGGTAAGAGATCAGATTAAAGGTTGTGTACTTTGGTGCCTAAGAGCAGAATAAGACCAAAGCAAAAGTGTTTCTCGAGCTTCATGGGTGGCAATATACGTAGTACAGTGAGAACTCACAGAAGGCTTATTATAAACAAACATATGCTAAGTTTAGGTTCTCTAAAAGGTAAACAAGAGGTTTAACTAATGTCCTTACCTGTATTCTTTCAGCCAAAACATCGAGCCCATAGATTTCCGCTGCTTTTGCACTTGCTATGGCTCCAGTTTCTCTAACACCTTGAGCAGCTATAAACTGTATAAAACATTACTTAAATTTAAACACAAAAGCTAAAACAAGTAACAAGCAGTTAATTTTAGAAAGAAAAACAAAGTTTCAACTGTTGAGCTGAATACCTGAGCAGCACCGGCAGTATCATTGGTGCTGAGCTTTGTAACACCTAGCTCTTTCAGACTCAACTCGCATTGAGAAAGTGCCTGAAAGCAGCATTTTTTACACATTAAACCAAAACAAAGGGCTGAAAGTAAGCATGATTAGTCGAAAAATTGCTAAATTACAGCTGTGAATTCCAGAAGTTCACACATAAGGCTTTTTTTTTAACATCAGTAGCTTCAGAGTTATTTCTTTTCCTTCTAAGCTTGAATCTGGACTCACAGTCTCACAATAAACATACACTCAGAAACACATATATGTGCACCGATAATGGCATTTAGGGCAGAGTAATAGGGGTGCATATTTGATATAGAACATGAAAATAACCTGAGGATGACTTAAAACAGACTTTATCTCCTCTATCTTCACACCAGGCAACCCGAGGAGGCAGTGGTTTACGACCATTTGCACTTCCCCGACTATATGCAGTTGGTGGGTAAGGAGTAGGTCATAATTACGGTGGACACTTCCCCCAACCGAATTTTCCACGGGGACTATGGCCTTGTCCACTAACCACAACTCAACTGCCTGAAAAGGAAATGTAATGTAAGAGAAATGTATAGAAGTATATGATCATTCAAAATTTCGAACAGCCCTTAAGTAGAGGTGAATCAGAAATGAAAACCTTGAACACAGCCTCGAATTCGTCACATGGTACCGGTTCACACGCAGGATATGCTTTAAGTGCAGCAGCCTCACTATAAGCACCCGGAACCCCCTACACGGAGCAAGAAAGATCAAGCCTAAGAAAAGAGAACTTTTTTTCTCGGAAATGTACAAGCATTATCGATTCCATTTCTACCTGATAACCAATCCGCACTTTAAAACCATCATTTGGTGAATTAGGACGTTCACACGATGATAATGGTCCTGCAATCAGAATTTCATTCAGATTGGGGAATGAAGCTTAAATCATTATTAAAACAAATTTAGAATATTGCCTAGGTTCATTACATTCCTAAAGCAACTTAGCTGATCAACAACTACGAATAATCCATCTATAACAAATAGATGAAACTTTTCCTTAACCACATTTGCAAATTAACCAATAAACAACACCATATATATCCAAACATCCTAATATGCAACTAGTGACTCTGATTGAACAGGAATCGTAAAAACAGCAAACAACCAAGAAAGAACTAAACAGTACACAGATGTGGCATGAAAGTTCCTAAAAAACACCATGACTAACACAAAACCATTGTCTGATCTCTGAACTAATAAGAAGCTTCTTATAGCATTGTCCATATAGCAATCCAAACCTCAACGATCACATTCCATAATCTACAACAAATTTCGACTCGAATATAGACACTGAATGGTTTCTTCTATTATCAACCTCAAATCATCACAAAATACCAAAACCATAAGGTCCATGAAAATATAATCACAATCCCCAAACAGAAAACACAAACCTCGTCTAAACCAAAAATCCCATCTTTCTAAGAAACCATATGACATTGCATAATCTACAACAAATTTCGACTCGTATCAAGAACCCTGAATGATTTCTTCCAGTCTCAGCCTCAAATCATCACAAAATGGCAAAACCATATCATGAAAACCAAATCATCTAAACCAAAAATCCAATCTCTTCTCTAAGAAACCGTATAACATCTATCAAGATTGCCAATTCTTTCAAGATTACATAGGTAAAGACAACTTACTTGGAAGGCCATTCATATCCTTGTGAAATCCCCTGGAATTGCTGATCACCCCAGTCTCCTCATCAGCTGCAGCAGGGGAGACAAGTGCCTTGCCATCTTCCTCCACAGGGGCAACGGCCTTTTGGGTTTCAGAAATGACCCTCAAACCACCACATTCCCATTTCTTCAGAGCCCTCAAATTAAGGGCACCCCTACACCCAAAATCCAAGCACCCAACTTTTTCATGACACTTATAATAAAACTTACAGGCTGGAACTGCCCCAATGGCAGCCATCAGCACAAAGATTCAGCACCAGCAATCCCAATGCAATCTTTTCATCAGAGGGAAAGAAAAAAGACACAATTTTTACACTTCCCGCTTCTTCAACTAAACAATCCCATGGTTTTTGACTTCCAATATTTCCCTCTTTATTTTAAAGAAAGCTTTTTGACCCAAACCCTCTGGAGTGGAGCCCACCAGCTGTACACTCTCAGGTAGGTGAAGTTAAGTTTAGTTTTCAGCTCTCTGTGTGAAGAAGAAGATTGATAAAATGGGATTTTGCGAATTTTGCGAATTTTGTGAATCCCATGTATGACTGAATGCAACTGTACTGTGAATCTGTCTGGTTTGTGTTTGCTGGAGACTATCCATAAGTTTTCTGCAGTTTTCTTGAAATGTTTTTTTTACATCTGAGGAATTAATTGGATTTGGAATTTACTATATTTGGACAAATTTGACATTTGTAGTATACAGCTAACTTCTTGTTAGAATGAAGACCATTGACTGATACGTTACAGTTAATTTTCCATTTTCAGAGTGAAAATTAGATTCTCTTCACGAAATAGTTTCAACAGCTAATTTATTTATTTTGACTCAATTGTTTGTAACTGCCTAAAGATAAATGATGCATTTATTTTTGAAAAATATTGACTTGAACACTGATTTGTTTTTATTCTTTTGACCCAATGTTATTATTTAAATATACTTCCCTCAAAAATATCATTTAAATAATACTCCATTTAATATGAGTAGTTAATTTTTTAGAATTAAACTGAATCAACTTTAACCATTTTACTCTATTATTATATAATATATTATTAACTTTATTATAATATATATTTGAGGACGTCTCATGATAAACGATCTTTTAATAAATTATGGAAAAACTAAAGTTCAAAATGTAAATTAAAATAATTGAAAATAATTTTTAGATTCCATTAATCGGGTCATAAACTTATAACTAATGCACATTGCATAATAAAATTTTAATATTCCAACTAAAATATTTTACTTTTCTATTATTCTAAATAAAGGCCGTCTTTCCGTAGGATGAGTTCGTCTCTTGACAGATGATCTTTTCATAAGTTAATAAAAGAGCAAGATTTAAACAGCAAATTAGAAGAAATGAAGATAAAAATTTTGAGTTGCATTAATCTGGTCATAAACTTATAACTATTGCACGTTGCATAATATATTTTTAATATTACAACTAAAACCTTTTACCATTTTATAATTCTAATTCAATCCCGGACGGTTTTCCCAAGATTTTTCCTTTTCATTTTTTTACACATATAGTTTGACAAACTTAGTGATTAAATATTAATGCAGTTAACTCTAAATGTTAAATATGCCAATTTTATTAGGACGGAAGTAGTACTTTCCAAATTCAATTGCCCAACTATTTTTTTACGATTTTCAAATCACAAACTAGATTATTAATATCTTTAAATGTATATAACTGAGTACTTTTCTTTAAAGATAATCTTTTCATAAGTTATAGAAAGATCAGGGTTTTTCGTGTTGCATCAATCGGATCATAAACTTATAGCTACTGCATGTTCCATAATATTTTTTTAATATTGTAACTAGAACCTTTTTTCTTTCCATAATTCTAATTTAACCCCATTTTTTATACTCCCTCCGGTCTTTTTATATTGGCACACTTACCCTTTTAGGAAGGTTTTTTTATATTGGCACTCTTACACCATTTCCTTTTTTGGGGGAGACAAGAAACTGAAATTCCATTTTTGTCCTTATCTTTTTCCAAAAATTACTACAGCTCTTGTGCACTTTGGGGGTTGCATCCAATTAATTCAGAATTTAAAATTGGTTCCAGCACATTTCACGGTCAAATCAACTCACAAAGTGCATGTCCATCCAATTAATTCAGAATTTAAAATTGTATCCAGCACATTTCACGGTCAAATCAACTCACAAAGTGCATGTCCCTCATTACTAATTTACTACACTTTGTCAGAACTAAAAAAAAAGAGTGCCCTCTGGTCGGTGGCAATATTTGGCGACCAGAGGGAGTGTAACTTTTGCGTTCGAAGTCAGAATCAGGCAAGGTGGTGCCGTTGGAACCGTCTCAACGTGTACCACAATAATACCTATTAAACTATAATGTTGGATATTTTTTGGCCATTTGAGCTCGTTTAACGATTCAAAAAGGCAATTTATTATTTTTTTACTATTTTTTGGTTTTCATTTTATTTCGAATTTAATTCTGATTTTTTTTTATCATTCCTGGGTTTCATTATAGTATTTAAGAACTACTATTCAAATATTTTATCTTTCACAATAATATTTTTGGAGAATATTTTCTCTCTGGTGGACTCCAGAACCAAAACCTAGGGTTTGTGCTTGCAACACTTAATTGTTCTTCAAGATTTGTGCTTGCGGATTACTTTTGATATTCTAACTGCATCAATTGGTATCAGAGCAGGCTTTTCCCTGGCCTTTTCCATTGATTCATGATGAATGATTAACCATCAACTAAGGCAGAAGGGGATGCGAATACCACAACACTTTCTGTTTTGAGTATGCAGATGGAGACGTTGATGATGCGGGTGGAGACTCTGGGCAATAACGAGCGATTGACCAGGATGAATCCAAGGGGGAAGAATATCTTCAATGAATCATGAAGTTCGCATGAGGAGTTAATCGCCACGGGAACTGGGACGAACCGAGGTAATCAACAGAACAATCCTGATTGCCGGGTTAAGGCTGATATCCTTTGTTTTATGAATCCATGGGGGTAGAGAAGTTGCTAGATTGGCAGATTGAAGTGGATCAATTTTTTGAGGTCATGGAAATTCCTGAGGAAAAACAAGTCAAAATGGTCGCGGTTAAGTTGAAGAGTACGGCTGTTGTGTGGTGGGATATGATGGCTGACTCAAGGCGTAAGCGGAACAAAAATCCAATCAGATCATGGAGAAAGATGATGCTAGATCGAATTTGTCCCACTTTTTACGAGAAGGTTTTGTACAAGCTGTACATTGAGTGCTCCAAAGAAGGAGATCAATTCAGGAATACATGGTTGAATTGATGCGCTATAGTGAGCAAAATGAGTTTGGTGATTCTGAGAATCAGAAGGTGGCTAGGTATGTTAGTGGCCCGAAACCTTTGATTCAGAAGAAGATGGGGTTATAGATAGCGTGGACTCTAATCGAGGCTCAAACTTTGACCATGAAAGAAGAGATGACTGAGAACTCCCCTCGTGGCGGAGATGGTGGTTTTTCTGGTGTCAAAAATTTTAGCCCCAAAGAAATTTTGAGTCTTCTGGAAGTAAGGAGAAGATCGTGGCAACCAAGAACTCCAACCTTGGTACTGGTGGTAGCGATTCAGATGGCACGCAGAATAAAAGGGTGTTCCCAGCCAAGGCACCGCTGCAGATACAGCCTAACATGTATGCTAAGCCACGTGGTGAAAAGTATTTTTGTTGTGGTGGTGTGTGGCATATGTCAAATGTTTGCCCATCGAGGACCTTGGCTCTCTTGGAAGAAGATGGTGAGAACGATGTAGCAGATGAGTATAAAATAGCTGAGTTCACCGAAGAGAAGGTGACTGAGAAGGTCAGCATTGTGTTGTAGCGGATTTTGTTGTCATCCAAAGACGAGGGGCAGCCTAAGAATATTTTCAGAACCCATTGTTCGATTAATAACAAGTTGTGCAATTTAATTGTGGATAATGGAAGTTATGAAAATCTTGTTTCTGTAAATTTAGTTGAATATCTGAACTTACCCACTGAGCCTCGTGAAAAACCTTATACCTTAGGTTGGGTTAGTAAGGGGAATCGGGTTTAGGTGACGTTAACTTGTAGTGCTCCTATTTCAATTGGGAAGCATTGCAGGGAGAGCGTGATATGTGATGTACTGGATATGTAATGTACTGGATATGAATGTGTGTCATGTGTTGTTGGGGGGGGTGGCTTGGCAGTTTGATAATAACGTTACTCGTAAGGGGTGTGACAACATCGTGTTGTTTGCATGGGGCATGCATAAAATTGCTATGGCTCTTATTCAGCGTTTTGACAGTGTCGCGACAAGTAAGCAGTCGAATTTTCTGACTATGACACGAGGTGAAGAGGAACTTGATGGGGTTGTTATTGAAGCCGAATGTTTCTATCCCATGGTGATGAAAGGATTGTTTAGTGCAGAGAAGGAGGAGGCACCGATTCCAATGAAAGTGCAAGCAATTTTTGAGGAATTTGAGCAGCTAACTGGTGACGAGCTTCCAAGTGAGCTACCACCCTATGTGGGATATTCAGCATCAAATTGATTTGGTTCCCAATACTAGCTTTCCAAACCTCCCACATTATCGTATGATCCCGAAGGAGAAAGAGATTCTGAGGGAACAGATCGAAGACTTGCTGAAGAAAGAGTTCATTCGTGAGACTTTGAGTCCTTGCGCAATTCCTGTTTTTCTTATTCCTAAAAAGGGAGACCAGTGACGGATGTGTGTAGATAGTAGGGCGATTAACAAGATTGCTATCAAGTATCGATTTCTGATTCCTCGATCAGAGGACATGCTTGGTGAGTTAGTGGGTTTAAAGGTATTTTTGAAGATCGATCTTCAAAGTGGATACCATCAAATTCGTATAAGGCTTGGAGATGAGTGGAAGATGGATTTCAAGAGCGAGAACGGATTGTACAAGTGGTTGGTGATGCCTTTCGGATTGTCCAATGCCTCTAGTACCTTTATGAGATTGATGAATCATATTTTGCGCCCTTTCATTGGTTCTTTTGTGGTGGTTTACTTTGGTGATATCTTGATTTATATTAAGACCAGAGATGAGCAGTTGGAAAATTTGAGGCAGGTTTTGCAGGTTTTGCTCGAAAATCAGCTGTACATTAACTTTAAGAAGTGTACGTTCAGCACTAACAAGTTGCTTTTTCTGGGTTTTGTTGTTGGTGAAGATGGGATTCAGGTTGACGAGGATAAGGTGCGTGCTATCCACGAAAGGCTAGCACCTACTACTATGACGGAGGTACGTAGTTTCCATGGTCTGGCTACGTTCTATAGACATTTCGTCCGAAACTTTAGTGATGTGACTGCTCCCATAACTGAGTGCTTGAAGAAGGAAAATTTTCATTGGGGTCTTGAGCAGGAGCAAAGTTTCACCTTGATAAAGGAAAAGCTATGTACTGGGCCCGTGTTAGCTTTGCATGATTTTGATAAGGTTTTTGAACTGGAATATGATGCTAGTTGTGTAGGGATTGGGGCTGTACTATCCCAAGAGAAGAGGTCAGTGGCATTTTTCAGTGAGAAACTGACGGAGGCCCGACAAAAGTGAAGTACTTATGATCAGGAGTTCTATGCTAGTTTTAGAGCTCTAAGACAGTGGGAACATTACCTGATTCAGAGGAAGTTCATCATGTTCACTGATCATCAGACTTTAAAGTTTTTCCATAGCCTGAAGATGATTAATTAGATACATGCTTGATGGGCAATTTTCTGTGAAAGTCTCATTTCATTATTCAGCATAAGTCAGGGAGGTTGAATAAGGTGACCGATGCTTTGAGTATGAGGGCTTCTATGTTGATTACTTTGGCACAGGAGATAGTTGGGTTTGAATGTCTAAAGGAGCTGTATGAGGAAGATGCTGAATTAAAGGAGATTTGGGTGAAGTGCAATGAGGGTAATATTAATGGGGCAGATTTTCATGTTCGTGATCGCTATCTGTTCAAAGTAGATCAGTTGTGCATCCCTAACTTTTCGTTGATGGAGAAACTAATTTGGGATTTACATGGAGGCGGCCTCAGTGGTCATTTGGGGAGAGATAATACTTTTCTAGTTTGAAGGAGAGGTATTATTGGCCGCATTTGAAAAGGGACGTGAGCACTATTGTCAAGAAGTGTTATGTTTGCCAAGTTTCTAAAGGCCAGTCTCAAAATACTGGTCTTTACATGCCATTACCTGTTCCTGAAAATATTTGGCAAGACTTGTCTATGGATTTTGTGTTGGGGTTGCCTCGTACCCAGCGTGGTGTAGATTTTGTGTTCGTCGTGGTGGGCAGGTTTTCCAAAAGGTCGCACTTTATTGCATGGAAGAAGACTACCGATACGTCCAATATTGCGAAGCTATTTTCCAGGAAGTTTTTTGTCTCCATGGAGTTCCTAGATTCATTACATCAGACAAGGATGCAAAATTCCTCAGTCGTTTTTGGATTACTTTATGGCGGATGTTTGGGGTTGCTTTGATTAAGAGCTCTACAGTCCATTCCCAGACTGACGGGTAGACTGAGGTAAAGAATAGAATATTGGGAAATATGATTCATAGTGTTTGTGGTGATAAATTGAAGCAGTGGGATTTGGCTTTTGCCCCAGGTTAAATTTGCTTATAACAATGCAGTGCATTCAGCTACGTGAAAATCTCCATTTTCTCTTGTTTATACTACTGTTTCGAAGCATGTGGTGGACTTGGTCAAGTTGCCAAAGGTTCGTGGTGTTAACAAGTTAGCAGAAAATTTAGCTAAGAAGATTGTGGAGCATTTGGAGGTTACTGGGAAGAAGAATAAGGAGGCTGCTGATAAGCGTAAGAACTTCAAGATTTTCAAGGAAGGTGATAATGTGATGGTATTCTTGCATAAGGAGCGGTTCCCATTTGGTACGCACAATTAGCTCAAACCACGTAAGTACGGTCCGTATAAGGTGTTGTTAAAGATTAATGATAATGCTTATGGTGTGTTCTTCCGGATACTGCGAGTATTTCAAACACTTTTACTGTGGCTGATATTCATGGGTACCATGAGGATGAGGCTCTCTATCTGGAAGAGAACTCGAGTATGAGTTCTTTGGAGGAGGAGGAGACTGATAGAGGATGAATGGCGGCGAAAATTGAAAAAAAAAGAAGAAAGATCGCCGCAAAACTTCGATACAATTTTGAGCATAACTTTTGCGTTCAGAGTCAGAATCAGGAAAGACCGGTGTCGTTGGAACCGTCTTGGTGAGTACTAAAACATATACTATTACACTATGATATTTTTTTGGCCATTTGAGCTCATTTAAGGCACTAAAACGACAATTTACTGTTTCTTACTGTTTTTCGATATTTGTTTTATTTCAGATTTATTTCCAAATTTTCTTTTTTATCATTCCAGGGTTTCATTATAGAATTTAATGATCTCTTGTACTATTCGGATATTTTATCTTTCATAATAATATTTTTCGAGAATATTTTCTCTCTGGTGCACTCCACATCCAAAACTTAGGGATTGTACCTGCATCCCTTAATTGTTCTTCAAGATTCGTGCTTATGGATCTCTTTTGATATTCTGACTATGTCAGCTCGACGAGCTTAATGAACACTATTGGTTGAGCTGCGAGCCACAAGTAGAAATTTGAGATGCGAGTCACAAGTACAAAATTGAAATGTGAACTACTAGTACAAATTTGAGATGCGAGCCACCGATCGCCAGAAACTCGCCGGGACTTTGCCGGACCGCTGTTGGAAAGTTTCTGAACCGCAACTTCGTGTCTCCCATCATAAACCTTGTTTTCTTAATTTTAAAGTCTATACTTTTTATTTGCATTTAATTTTGTAATTAAAATTTTAATATATGTTGTATTTATAAAATATAAGTGCATGGTGTATGCAGTAAAATACAAGACGTGAACAGAAATCCAAAAAACAAAAAGATAATTCCTTTTTTGTGCAGCACTTTCTCCCAAACATAACCACTTAAAACCAAAAGACAATTCAAATTCAAAGTGTATGAATGATGCCAAAAGTAAGATAGGATCCTTGTATCAAGTGTGGAAGCTACAAATAAGGTTGGTTGTTTCAGCCCAAATCGATCCAAAATTTTGGATCAAATGGGTTGGGTTAAAATTCTCATAGTTTTGAATTGGGCCGAGTCGGGTTGGATCGAGTCACAAATTGATCCAAATCATAGTAAAAAATTTAACTTCTAAAAAAATAGCATAAGTGGATGGTTGATGGTTGAATTACTATAATATTGTCTATGTAAATAAACATGAGTGGATGGCTGAATTATATTTAAAATGGTAACTTCGGAAAAATAATAATCTTCCAACAATAGATTAATATTGACAAACAAAAAAGGAAGTCGGTTTGTACGAACGAGAGGAGCACAAAAATTAGGTAAGAAGTAAAAGTAAAATTTTAATCCCAAAGACATAAAACAGCGTAGTTATATTTGTTGCATAAGATTGGCGCACGAATATGGCTCACATTTTGTCCCTTCAATCTATACTGAAAAAACAAAGGAAAACCACATCAACAAAATCTGGCACTAAAATTACTCCTACAATACTCGTTTGGTTTATGTGGGAATTTAATTTCTGCAGTAATTTTTATTTCATGAGAAATTATTTCCGTGATCAAATTCCTAAGATATTCATATAATCTGTTTGGTTGCATACGAAAGAATTTGTATTTCATGAAATTTATTTACCTTGATGTTGTTTGGTTGCACGGAAGGGAATGGAAAAAATTACGCATAATAGAGGGAAATGGGAAAAATTTATGTGTGTTTTGTGGGATGAAAAGGTAATTACACTTTAAAAGCATGGAGGAATTTCGTTCGACCAGAGGGCCCTCAGTAAGATATTTCCCACATTATATGGGAAGTTCAATTTCCTCTACATTTCAAATTTCCACATTTACAATATTTTAAGTTAATCAAACGATTCTATTTATTTTAAATTCTTGGAATTTCATAATTAGCACACATATTACTACATGTCAAACATAAGAGATGGAACCCCATTACATAAAAAGAATCCAGCACTGAAATTACTCCTACAATATAAGAGATGGAAATTAGATTAGACAAGGCTCCCATAAATATTAAACATCTCAAATGGCGTGAATTGACTCTGGTTTAGTGGTAAAATCACACTCTCTATAACTAAGAGGTCAAGGGTTCGAAATACATCCCCAACAAGAATTGTGAATATTAGAGCAATTTCTTGATGGGGATTACCCAGTGTCATCGTATCATGTCGGTGGTCCCCGCTGTGGTTTCCCAACTTGCAGGTGGTCGATGATGGTGAGATCATGGTGGTTCCGG
>JAULKK010000006.1:16214546-16229019 GCA_032355705.1 Rubia peregrina
GCCACTTGGTTACCTTTCATCATATAAATAAACTTGTGTTTCCGTATTGAAAATTATTTTTAAGAGATATAAAAAAACATGTTATCATCACTTATAATTTCATGTCCACAAGTAAAATGGAATGTTACTAAAAACATGTTATCATCACTAATTATTGAATAATGAGTCTGCCAACAGGGTTGGACACACAAAACATGTGTCCGTCAAGAGGGCTAAACACGAAAAAATTGTGTCTGTCAATGGACACTCAAAACGTGTGTCCGCCGAGCGGTCCGGACACACAAAAGTGTATCTGCCAACAAGTCCGGACACACTAAACGTGTGTCCGCCAAGAGGCCCAGACACGAGATCTGTTCGTCCACTATGTGTAAAACAGGCACACTATTTGTGTGTCCGGGTAAGTAGAACGGGCATGTTGGTATGCCTTGAATACGTATTAGCCGCTTCGACAGGTTGATACGAGCTATATAGGTTGGGCCCAAAGCCGTTAGGGTTTAAGGTAGAGAGGGTTATATATAGTGCCTCGTCCTTTTATTGTAAGTCTAAGAGATAAAATTGGTAGAGAGTAAAAAATCTGTAATCCAGGTCTTTCTCTCTAGTGGAATCCGATCTTGGTCGGCCGTTGATGTAGCTAATTGGTGAACCACGTAAATTCTCGGTGTTTTATCTTTCACTTTATTTTCTTTGCTTGTTCTTTCTTGGGTATTCCGCATAACAGGAGACATGGATGGTGTGTCCGGCCACTTTTTGGACTAATTTTTTAAGAACAAATTGAAAATTTTAAATAAAAAAAACAAATAATAACATTATGGTAGTTTTTATGGAAGAAATAAATGTTGGAGGTTTATTTGAAAATAAGAAAACTATGATTGAGCTTCCACATTTTGTCACAAAATACTATCATGGGTATAATTGTCCCTTTCCATATTTCTTGGGACAGCATGAAGTAAAATAGGGACTGCTTGGACTGATATGATTTTGGGGACATAAAAAATAATATTTAGAAGTTAAGGAATCAAAAAATAAAAAAATAAAGGGGGGTAGTTTAGTCATTCAAAATGAAAATGGGTCTGCAAGGAGTAATAAGGGAGCTGCATGAAGAAGCTCTGTATGCAAAGCATGATGAAATTTTGGTTTTACCTAATTATATGAATTATCATTACTATGTTCGAACATAATCTATCTAACCAAGTATGTAATAAAGTATGAACACAGAAACTTGGTTACGCAAATCGGTGAAAATCACCTACATATGCGGGGTCTGGCCAAGTTCAGAAAAATCCCCTAATCAGAAAGATACATTATAATGCACACCAAACAACTGTACTTATCTTTTCTAATTACAACTATGCTTATCTTGTCTATAAATTATAATTCCCAACCATTTTTCTTCCGTTCGACACTTATTAGCAACTTTCCATCGACCCCTCACCTACTTTTAAAATTACTATTTAAATAAAAAAAATGGAGAGTAATAATAATTCATAAATCATTAAAAAAATTCTAATCAAATATAAAGTTCAAAGCTAAGGATGAACAACTGATTAAATTGCTTATTTTAAAAGAAAGACTGATTAAATCAATAATGTATTTGCATCTTACTCCAATTAAAAGAATTGTAATTCTACAATTACTTTATCTACATTCCCCTAATTCCCTCCTTCTGGACACATAAGTACGTAACCGTCCGTGCATGCATGCATGCCATTGTAAAAGGTTGTGGTTGATATCCTCACAAAATTAGATTCTTGCACATAATTTGTAAAAAATGTACGTTCTCAAAATTTAACTAACTCGTGCAGATTATTTTGTGCAAATTGTGTAAAAATTTGTGCCGATTATATTGTGCAAATTCTGTGCAAAAAATTGACGAGTGACACAAATCTTTTTTTGTACCACACAAATTAACTCTGTGCATAATATTATTATTATTGTTGTGATAGTCCTCCACTTCCAGCTACTGAAAAACAAAAAAAGCTACGATCAAACCCCCAAAAATATGCATGAATCCAGAAAAAAGGAACCTATGTACTATACCGTTTCTTGTTTGGAAACTTCAGGAGCTTCAACATTCCAGCTCGGGGGTGGAATCGGATCAGCTGGAAAAGTGAAGGTGGTGGCGGAAGAATCCATCGTAAGCTTGGGTGAGTTCCGGCGAATTAAGCTTTCAGAAGTAAGTTGTGAGTGAAATGGCGACTGCATCCGATGGAGGGTTTATATAAGAATACGAATGTATCGATATTACTGTAATCCATAAAATGTGATAATATTTGTTTTACATATATGAAATCAACGATCCAAAGTAATTAAAACAATAGATTTTGATTGTCTCAATATGTGTTTTAGATTGAATGGGTTAAAAACCAGTGATAAAGATGCATGTATGAATTTTTAACTAGGGTTCTATCTGAGTCTAACTAGGGTTCTATCTTAAGGTTTACAATTTCTGACTTGACTGCAAAAGAAAACCACGAACGAGAAATGTAGCTAAATTAGGATTAACTCTTTAGAGAGGGAATGATGGAGAGCTGTGATAGTAAGTTTTTGTTTACTTTGACAAATTATTTTGGACAAATTATGTGTACAAAATTAATAAATTGTGCAATTTCTGTGTTTTTTGTGCAAATTTTGTGCCAAATGATGTTCATATTGAGCGTAAATATGCATTATTCGGCTATTCACGTTAAAAATTGTGAGACTTTCATACTCATCCAAGCAATTTAGTTGAAATTGATTGATCATGAAGAAGCCTTTCATGAATTTTCCATGGATTTTCCAAACCGATTCGTCAGCCATTAAGAATCTCCTTGTACGGAAAATATCTTCATTGCGATGCCTGCTGAATAAGGCATGAGTTTTGTTCTTGATGTCGAAAATCCCATGTCCGAAACTCGCCTCTCTATATGCCGTATAGCTACAATAAATTATACCCACACAATTCCAAATTAGATTACACACTTATTTTTTTCAGTTAAGACCGTCAAACTTTGACCATATATTTGAATTATACAAGTATCGTTGTTATCCTATATGATATTTTTGTATTCTTCTTAACAAGTTGAATATAAATAACAACATTATACTCCATCCGTCCCAAGATTAATGACTCAATTACTTTTTACAAGTTAAAATGTTAAAATATAAAAGACTTTATTAACGATGCATTGATATCACATCAATGACACACCTCATCAATAATGAGGATTACAATATATAGAGTTACAACAAACCAAAGTCCAACGGGAATAAGATTCTAAGTCTGTAAGGAAATTATCATATATAACTAATTCTATAAGGTAACTACCATCTATAACCTTTCCGTACAAGGGAAAATATTTCTATTTCCTTATCATCCTCTCTCAAGTTGGAGCATGATCATCAAAAATGCCCAACTTGCAAATAAGATTATGAAATTGTTAATCATTAAAAAATTAAAATCCTTTCAGTATGATTGGATGGATTGACAAATCAGAACCGTCAGAGGTATCAAGGTAGTAAGGAGAGTTCATAGATCGACTAGAAGGTATAGATACCCCAGAGCCAGATTGTAACTGCAACTTTTTGAGTAAAGTTGCAATCACATCTGCGACATTGATATTCTGTAAATTATTAGTCTCAGCTTCAACAGCGATGCGGGCTTGCTCAGCAGCATCGGAGCTGGAACCAGGAGTAGTCATTGGTCCAGATCAATGACACACGATCGACAGTATGGTAGGTCAAATGTGGCGACGCATGTGCAGCAGACGAGGCAGTGCATAGGGTACGAGCGACGTGTGAAAAATATGCACGGCGAATCCAGGTAGGCACGAACAGCAAATGTTCATGACAGCTAGGGAAGAAGCTGCAGTGACCGTCGGCTGCGAAATTGGCAAATCATGTAGGTAGAGGCACAATGGCACATAAAGTCGAGCGGTGGCACTTGAACGTTATTCGCTGGCAGCGACAATCGGAAAATAGCAACCGGCAGGGCAGTCGACGACGGTGGCGGTGCGGGTAGTGTAACGCGCGACATGACGGCGATGGCTCTAGCAGAAAATGGCAGCGGATTTATTTAGAGTTTAGGTCTCAGAATTTTTAGGCTCTGATACCATGATAAAATATAAAGTATTTTATTAACATATGACATCAATGACACACCACATCAATGATGAGGGCTACACTATATAGGGCTACAACAAACCAAAGTCTAATGGGAATAAGATTCTAAGACTATGAGAAAATTATCATCTATAACTAATTCTATAAGGAAAATAATTCTATATGGTAACTAATATCTATAACATGGCAAAGTCTTGGGAAAGACGGTCTTTCCATAACCTTATGGAAAGATGGAGTTTAATTAGAATAATAAAAGGTTAGAGGTCTTAGTTGCAATATTAAAATTTTATTATACAACATGTAGAAGTTATAAAGTTTATAACCCGATTCATGCAACCCGAAAATTTTATCTTCATTTCTTCTCATTTACACTTTAAACCTTGGTCTTTCCATGACTTATGGAAAGACCGACTTTCAAGAGACGGACTCATTTACTAAATGGTAGTAAAATTCTTTATTTACTAAATGGTAGTAAGAGGTCATTTTGGCCACAACCCCATTGTGTATAAGTATTTCTCTAGCTTGGAAACTTTGACTGTGGAATCAAATCTTCATAACTCATTGCCCTGTTCAATTTGGGATCTGCACAAACTAAGGCATCTATGCATAAAATAATATTTTCATTTTCCTATTGACAATTCTTCTAGTCTTGATGAATTACATAGCTGCTCTACTGGCCTAGATTACATCCTGAGTTTGAGTTTCACGTGCCTTCAATTCTTAGGAATCTCATACTGAAAGGCTCTGAGTTGTCTCATAATACAATATCCACAATAGCAAAACTACTAAACTTGAGAGTCTCAAAAGGCCCAATGTAGACTTCTGCAGAGAAACATTTAATACGATGGAATATGGAGATATTTCAGGTTGGAAAAAAATGGATGTTCTCAGGTGGTCTTACATGAATTCTATGACATTCTGTGTGAAGCTATTGCCACTAAGCCAAAGTACCAGAATATGATTCATGTGGAAAGAACGACAAAGAATATTACTAACCCATCAATCTTGTCCAGAAAATATGGTTTACTGAGTAAGGGGGAAGCCGACTGAAAAACCACACAAATTGCAAATAAACAACGTTTCTCAAGAAAGTAATAACACCACCAATTTCTCCTTAAAATCCCAAAAAACAATAAAAGAAAAAACACAGTGCACACAAGACCAGCTCAAGCCCCCATGGAACCAAACACACTCTTTATAGTGAAAGCACAAGCCCCAGACGGACTGGGGGTTAATGTTTATCAACAAAACCCATACACACTGTGCATAGTGTTCAACATCATTTCTGCTCCTCCAGATACCCTTTCTCTCTGCCATTCCCTCTCATTAGCAAATAAAAGTTCTGGCTTTTGCTTTTGCGGCAATTTTTTGAAAAAGTTCCAGGTGGAGATGGTAGCTCTGCTATCCCGTTTTATGATAAAGAATCCCATCAAGCTTATGATGGAGGTTGCCAGAAGAGGACCTAGAGCAGAGTAAGGCAGTGATCTTATAGTGTCAGAATAAACTAAACCATCTGAAGAAACTATGCTTCATATCTCTGGAGGTCGCAATGCTTTCATTAATGCAAATGAAGCTGAAGAGTTGTTGAAACCACTGGAGGAGCCCAATAACAAATTTACCAAGATTTGTTTCAGCATTAGAAGTTTTAGCCTAGATGCAGCCCATGTTGCTGAGCCTGTATTGTCCTGTATCAGAAAAGCTGCACATTCTCCCGTTTCTGAAGAAAATACACGAGCCTGAAAAAAAACCAAAGATTAATAATTTATTCCAAAACATGATCTTCTAAACGGCGAGAATGAAGAATAAATTCCAAGGCCAATTTACCTGTTGAAGGTTTCCTAGAGAGGTGACAGTAGGATCAGCTAAAACTAAAGTTGGCTCGCTCAACTTAATTTGGAGAATAATTGACGGGGAATGTTCGACATACTTTAGCAGTATTGAAAACAACATTTCTGCAATCAGGCAGAATGCGGATTGACCAAGGAGGTAGAGCATAATGCATGTTATTGAACATCACTGATCACTCTTGCTGGAGATTTGGTATTGTAGTTTGCTAGAAAAGCTGCACATTATCCTGTTTCTGTAGAAAATACACGAGCCTGAAAAAATACCAAAGATTAATAATTGATTCCAAAACATGATCTTCTAAACGGCGAGAATCAAGAGTAAATTCCAAGGCCAATTCACCTATTGAAGGTTTCCTAGAGAGGTGACAGTAGGATCAGCTGAAACTAATGCTGGGTCGCTCAGCTTAATAGCCCTATGCAGTTCCTTCAGATGACCGTATTTGGGCTCCCTGATCAACCCTATCAAGAACAAACACCAAAGCTTTTCATTAGACTCGCATAAGATCAAAATATTGTAAATAAGGTATGCATCTAAACCAATAAACGTTTCTATAGTAGAAACATGCAAATAAGCTATCAAGATACGCAAACACACAAAATTGAACAGAAAACAACAGTTTCTTGAACATACATAACAACTTTAGCAGGATTGAAAGCGCCAGTGGAGGAATTGTCGCCCCAATTCTGTCTGAAAATGAATCGGGCCCTCTGATGTTATCCACGAAAGGGCTTTTAGCAGAAGAATTGTAACACGCATTTACAAACTTATATCTAGAGGCAGTAGCAATCCTGTTGGCACCAACATGGACTTTCGCAGATGTTCCCTGAAAATGCCTTTGAAGCATCATGGCATCACCGTCACTTCCATAACCCTGAAAAATAAGAAACCATATATTAACAGATGCAGTAAGCATATCAAACTCTGCTATCAACACCTCAACTCTGCTATCAACATCAAATTTAAAATACAATTCTTGAGGCCTATCAAATTTTGATATCAATCATTTCAGTGTCAATCAAATTTATGTACTAACGTGTTTGTTAAATCAGAGCAGAAATCTAATAAAATTTGGAATTATAATAGTAAAATCCAAACGTGTGAAATTACCCTGGTTAGGATAAGAGTTGAAACTCCATGACCTACCAACCGGCGATCAACGAACTCCACCATCGGCATCTTCCCGTTCCCTCCCCACGTCAAATTCCCGACGCTAATAACCGACACAGGAAGCCTATCAAATCAAACATTCAACAAAAAACAGCAGAACGCAAATGAGGAATGCGTTAGATACTGAATCTACCTGCTCTGACGGAATATACCGAAATGGTATAGACGGCGGCGGAGATAAGCGGCGAGGGCGTAGGCAGAGGAAGCGATGAAGAGGATATGGATGAGAGAGAGAGAGAGAGCTGGAGAGGAGAGAGTTTGAACAAAGTTATTGTTAATGTGGAGAAATGGAAAAGACAATGGAGTTATTGTTAAAGGGGAGTTATTGTTAATGTCAATAATGTGGAGAAATGGAAAAGACGGGTGGGGAAATGGAGAGGCTAAACGTGGGGAGTTAATTATATGGAGGTCTTGTTTTCAATTTAATTAGCTACAGATTTTGTTTTGTATTTTTTCCAGGAATATGATGTGGCAAGGTGACTTGGCAAGCTGTGGGGGTGACACTTGTCCAAAATCTTGCTCCTTTAGTAGTATTTATAGATATCTTGTAATTCACTGTTGGAGATGCTCTGATGGTCGTGTAATATCTTGTAATTTACTGTTGGAGATGCTCTGATGGTCGTGTAATATCTTGTAATTTGCTGTTGGAGATGGTCTAATGGTCGTGTAATATCTTGTAATTTACTGTTGGAGATGCTCTGATGGTCGTTTGTAATTTACTGTTGGAGATGCTCTGATGGTCGTGCGTCCAACAGGTAGGTAGTGTACCTATCAGAGAAGGCATTTCTCATGTTTTCGATGTATTGGGGTTGAATCATTTCAACAGACTACAAGAGGTTTAACGGGTCATTTTGATCGATTACGAACAGACTTTAGCAAGAAAATAATCAACCAAGAACACAACATTCAAAAGGTAGGGTAGAAAGCACTTCAGGAGAAATTAAAGACATACTAGTTATATCAAGACAATGGATTCGAAGAATGGACCAACTGTAACTGCAATCAAGTTTTCCGAAGAGAAACGATGACTTGGTCTTTCCTATTGTGTTCAAGACAGAATTAGCCATAGACGACGAGTTAAATCAAGGTGCGGCAAAACACATTAGTGGATAGCCGGGAATTTACATGTGGGGGATGCTATTTACACGACTTCAGGGACATCATCGATCTTCCTCACTGCACCTCGGGGAAACCAAATGTGTTCTCGCCGCTGTAGCTCATGTAGAGAAAACCATCTTCATCCTTGTTTTCCTCATAAATGGCAGACATCAGTGCAGCTGTAGAAATTAGAGATGGACGATTATGAACAACATACAATACATGCTAATAGTTGAGATTTAGCGACGGGGAAAAGTTACCAGTGGGAGGAAGAGTATTTTTCACAAATACGAATATTGCCTTTTCGGCGCTTAGCTTGATCCTCTTACGAACAACATAGACAAACTGACCTACAGTCAAGTCGGCAGGGACAAGGTACCTTCATAAAGAGAAACCACACATAATCAAATCGTTAAGTTTACACACAATAACCTAAAATGTATGTCGTGAAATTTCACAAAAAGTGACGACAAAAATTATACGTGCCCATGTCCAAGCACAGAGTGATTGAAACACTAAACAGTATGCAAATGGTCTTACAATTTCGTAAGTATTGTTTTAATATTGAAACACATTATAAGTACAGATGCTTGCTCAGAAGAAAATAAGGCACTTAACTTAAGTACGGCCACAAATGGAAAAAGTTATTGCAGTATATATTCAGACACAAGAAGTTCATTAACTCCAAGAGTCGGAAAGGATAGATTTTATGCTTAAAGAAACCATCATAGACTTCCGTAGAATTCTTGATGTATTATAATAGAAGCTACTCAAGTTCATCAACTCCAAGAGTAGGAAAGAGTATATTTCCGACTTAAGAAACAATAAGAGGCTTAGGTACAACCCTGGATGTATTATGATAGACCATATAAGAAATCAGAGAAAGGATCTGATTCCAATGTACAACTTAAACGATAACAAAGGGCTTCACAGCACATCATACGAGCATGGACACAAATAACCATAGTTCAACATAAATTTGCAAGTAATGAAGCTACAGAGAGTTATCAGAATGACACTTTTCCCATGCAAATGCTGTGAGTAGGACACGTGGACAACATACTTGAAACAGTAACGATGACTTAAATATATCCAAACCAAAAGGCAAAGTATACAAACACATCAGAGGATAAGTACTAAAATAACCTACTTCTTTTTATCAATATCGGGAACATCACTTTTTTCTGCCTTCTCAACAATTACCTGCAAGAGATACAAGTTCAGTACGCACAACATAAGCCTTTATGGTCCAGCAGTAGACAGAGCAAATGATCTTACCGGAATTCTATCAGGGTACTTCTCCCTAATGCGGGAGGATTCTGCCTGCCTCCTTTCTAGAAAGTACAATGAAAAGCTCCATTAGCAACAATATATCTTAATCACAACAAATCCCTCAATATGGAAACTCAACCAAAAAGAAAACCATCATTAGAACATCTCCATTTGAAAAGGTTAATAGACACATCATTCTGATAGACCCTCAATCCTAAAACACATCTCAAATGCAAGAGTCATAGGAAACGTCAATCTTATGTGGCAAAAATTTTAATTGACCCTATCAATTAGAGCATCTCCAAAGCAAGCATCAGTTTGAAAAAAGTTGATAAACACATAATTTGATAGACCCTCGACCCTAAAACACATCTCCTATGCAAGAGTCAATTAGAACTTCGGTTCTCTTGAGGCCCAAAGAGAGGCCATCAATATCTCACATAATTGAATTTTGGCCAAAATTTCTCATTTTACTACTTCCATTTATTTATTGAGACGTGATCCTGAATTTATAATTATTTGCTTACACCACACTGAATTCTAATCAAAATTTGACATGTGAAACCTAAAACCATGTTCTTACTCGTCTCCAACTTCCATTCCAACTTCCATTTAGAGAGAAAGAGAAAAAGCAACAGAATCATACACAAAGTACACAATGCACATAAAAAGTGTTGATCAATCTCATGCCAACATATTCAGAAATCCTGGCTGCATTAAAAAAACATACTCTAACAAAAATTTCAACAAGATTCGAGCTTTTGGAATAAATCAAACCTCCATTAAAACTACCATGATCAAATCAATCAAAAGTAAAAAAAAACAACAAATCCATTGCAAACCATACCCAAGGGGTGTTCAGATTTGAAGGAGCTCTTGGCCATGGCAGCAAGATTCAATCTTTGATTTCTTCCTGCAAATTTAAGGCACTTAAACATCACGTAAAAACCAAAACACCTTCAACCACACACACACTCAGCATAAATTAGATTAAAACTGCATTGTATAGCAAAGGAAACACGAAAAACAGCTGCTTACGCAAAAGGGTTTCTTTCTAATCGAAATTTAGCATAAAACGAAAAGGGGATTCGATTGTACTTCTTTTTTTTCCAGAAACAGATTCGATTATGAAAGCGATTATTTCTTCAAATGGGGTATTAAATTGGGGAAGTAAATTACCTAAATATTGAAAAGGTAATTCGTACACGAAACCGAGTGGATCAAGAAGTTTTGGCCTCCAAGGAAACGGTGGTTGTGGTTGTGGTTGTGGTTGTATTAGTATTTTACTTTGATACTATAGTTGTTTAACATGATAAAAAAACGGCGTCGTATGGGTGCATGAAAGGTGCTTAGCTTGAGTAGTCCTCTTCTTTTGGACGAATACTCTTCTCTTCTTTTGGACTTAGGCCCGTCCAATGGAGCTTATTTAGTCCTGAATTTAATTTATTAGTACTGAATTTAATTTAGGCAAAGGTTTGGAAAAGACCATCTTTTCATTGGCATATGAAAAGACGAGGTTAAATTAAAATTATAGAAAGGTAAAAGGTTTTAGTTGCAATATTAAAAATTTATTATGCAACGTGTAGTAGTTATAAGTGTATGACCCGGTTCATGCAACTCAAAAATTTTATCTTAATTTCTTCTAATTTTCCGTTTAAACCTTGGTATTTCCGTAAGTTATGGAAAGATCGTCTTTCAAGAGAATGACTCTTTAATTTATTAGTACTGGATTTAATTTATTTATACTGAATTTAGTTTATTGGTGCTAAATTAATTTTTCTGGCAGTTTATTTTTTTAAATGAAAAGAATGATTCCATAAATAATGTTGTACTCGTAACATAATCTATTTTTACACTTATTACTCAAGCAGTAACTATTGAGAAGTCAAATAAATATTTATTTATTAAATTTTCTTTCAATGATGAATTTATTGGTGTTGAATTTAGTTATTTGTGCAGAATTTAGTTAATTGATGCTGAATTTAGGGTTAGATCAACACAAACTAAATAACATAGGTTTATATCAGCACTATTGAATAAACGTAGGGTTAAATCAAAACTAACTGAAACAATACAGGGTTTAATCAACAAATAAATAAAGAGCTAAGGTTAGATCAGTTCTATTTCATAATTTTTTTTGAACAAGTATAATTTCCTAGATTGAATACATTGAACTTCCTTTCCAACTGATTGAATCAGGCAACAAAAACAGGTGTAATAATCAACCAATAGTTTAGAGCACATTCAAATTATTTCATCGAATCACAACAAAAGTACTTCGTCGCAACATACACTAAAGGGCACTACACTTAATAAGTCGATATCCCGCTACTAGCACCTACCGAGTAGAATAATTGGACTTCAACCTCATTTTGCACAATCTATCTTCATTGCCCTTCTACGAACATCGGGTTAGGGATGAAACGAGGTGACAATACTATCTCTTCCACCACATCGGGCACAACCCACTGGTATCGTGGATGCTACATTTGTAATACACTATGCCCAGATTTTTCACCTTTATCGACATAAACACGGTTGTTTCAGAGGAGTAAACCTTGCAAATGAAGGAGGCGAAAGAGGATCAGACCTTGAGAACGAAATGAGGGATGGGGAAGAAATAAGGAAAGAGAAAGTTTCAGGAAAGACGGTTTTTCATAAGGTTATGAATAGTCCACAGTGGCTTTTACCTTAAATGTTGTAATTTTTATAAAATTTAAATATTGTATTTTAAAGTTAAAATAAGTAATAATATGTATGTGAATGTGAAAATATAAAAATATATCTTTAAAAAATTCAAAATGTTTAAATTTAACAAATGCAGTGTATAAGGTAAAAAAAATAAGTGGTATGTCCGCCTGTCAGGAGACCAACTCACAAGGAAATGGGTACTGGCAAGGGAAATGAAGATGAAGGAAATGATTTTTGTTTTTGAAATAGAGATAACCGTTTTTAATCTAAACAAGTGCCACGTCATCAGATGTAAAATGAGCATCAAACTTTCTGCTTAAATCCAAGGGGGTATTTCAGACTTTTCAGAATCAATCAAATATGGATTTCTTCAGTCAATGCCTTAAATGGCACAAAATTTTACGGCTACACAATCCGTCACGTCAATAAGTTAGAGTTTGTATAACACTTTCCGATTTTGTAAGTTTATATTGACACTTTCTTGTAAAACATTGGGTTAGAAGTGTATTTTGCGCCATTATTTTATATTATTTGAGGTGGATCGGAAAAAAATTGACAGGCGAAACAATAATATAAGAAAGAAATATAAAAAATACATTTTGTTCTTTTCTTATAAAGTTTAACAAAAACAAGAAGCAATCTTTGTAATTGAGGTCCATGATCAAAGAAAATTTCTTAGGTCTTCAAACGCATGTGACCAAAGCGAAAGATACAATGTCAAGATCTTGGATTTTTAAAAAAAGAGTCAAGATCGCTCTATCCCATTGATTTGATTTCCAGAGTGATTGATAGATAGATCAATACAGTCATCTCTTTTCGCACAATCTGATATTAACTGAACTAAAATTAAACAAACTGAACTGAATTGATCTAAACAAGACCATAGTCCACGTCCAATAAAGATGACGCTTATTTCGGAATCTTGTTCACAGGCAGAAGTCAAGAAAGTAAAGTAATGCATAGCAGCAGTTAAGGACATGTGCCCAGGAATTTACAATTAAAGATGCTATTTACAGAACTTTTCAATCATGCAGTAGTCCAGGACATCATCATCTTCTTCATCATCACCACAAGTTCATCATCATCATCACTGCAGCTCGGGGAATCCGAATGTGTTTTCACCGCTGTAGCTCATGTAGAGGAACCCGTCTTCGTCCTTGTTTTCCTCATAAATGGCAGACATCAGGCTGGCTGTAAACGTGCGAGGAATCAACTATTATGAACTTGTTACAGCAAGTAGTAATTGTAAAAGAATTTGAAATGGCTGTAAAACTCACCAGTAGGAGGCAGTGTGTTCTTGACAAAAATGAATATAGCCTTCTCGGCGCTAAGCTTGATTCTCTTACGCACAACATACACAAACTGGCCAACAGTCAAGTCAGCTGGGACAAGGTACCTGCATGAGAGAAAGGTAGGAAGATAGAATATGATCAGTACTCTACTCGATACTCAGTATTGTGGTAAATTAGAAAATGGCCACAAACTATAAATGAAGAGATAACGTGTGTTGAAACTTATCATTGAAAGCAAGCATAGATTAAAAGGCTAAACACTTGTATATGATTAGACAAGGAAAAGTTCCATGTCCTCTGAATCGAAGACTAGAAGTATTTAAGAACTGTTCGAACAAACAGAGGCACTGGACATCAATCACACAACAAACTGGCGCCATGATCGCAACTAGATTTGTTACTTTTGTATCTAAAGGCAAACGCCATAAACAAATATGCTATCCAAAGTCAGGTGCACACTGAATAAACTAATTTGGCAATAGCAGCAGTTCTAGGGTGTGTTTGGTGGAGCTATGCTTATAAG
This sequence comes from Rubia peregrina, assembly GCA_032355705.1. Lineage (NCBI taxonomy): Eukaryota > Viridiplantae > Streptophyta > Magnoliopsida > Gentianales > Rubiaceae > Rubia > Rubia peregrina. Next base: position 16,228,536 of record JAULKK010000006.1, read on the forward strand.
TAAAGCTGGCTTATAAGTATTTTCCCCCAAAAATAGTTTCTGCTTTAAAGTAAATTGCTTTTTAGCTAAGAAGCAATGCAGGTTATAAGCAAAGCCAAACACACCCTTAGTAAACCAGGGTTAAACACTTTCAAACATTGAGAAGACCAAATTCGAATATATTTTATGACATTTTAACCGGTAAACTCATACTTCTAATTAACTCTCCAAGTGTAAAGAAGCAAGGATATTCAACCTCCAAGACAATATACATTCAGAAAAAGAAGATAAGGAAAAAGAATGTTAATATACTTCTTCTTATCAATCTCAGGAACATCACTCTTTTCTGCCTTTTCAACAATCACCTGCAAGAACAATGAATGTCAGCGACAGCAAAGCGCAAACCACAAAGTTCAAGTTCAAAACACAATCACGAATTCCTGGCCGCAACCATATCACGAGATCTTACAGGAATTCTATCCGGGTACTTCTCTCTGATGCGGGA
>JAULKK010000006.1:16354923-16366377 GCA_032355705.1 Rubia peregrina
CTCACAATTATTTCTGCACATTCACAAAAATATAGGGCCATTTTTGTGTTTTACTCTCTTTTTGAATATATAAATGAAAAACATATGTGCCCGCACTACATTTCAGTCCTAACTTTTACATATATGCTAATTTTAGTATGAAAATGGAAATACTGTTTTCATAAAACACACTCCACATTTGTTTATAACACTTTTCATTGCTCGGAAAAAAAATGTAGAAATTTTAATAAAAAATATGACACCAAATCACATTGATTGTTGGCCATGAAAAACGTCAGAAAACTCTAGAACTGATTTGCAAGTTCTCCAGTCCCTATTGGAACAAATTATAGAAATATGCAAGCATCAAAAACTCAAGCCAGCATAATATCCCCAATTCTAACTCAAAGTTAAACCCTTTTGATCTATGATGTTTACATTTACCTTTCTGTTGGTACTTTTCCCACTGAATTAACATATGCAACATAAAAATACAAATCCATATCCAAACATTCATGTCTAAAGTGCTCCATTCCTGCATCCAACATGAAAGAAGATAATTTTCTGTACCCGTAAACATGATCCGCGATGCATGGAGGGTTCTGATTTATGTGCACGAGCTTGCTTCCGAAGATGATGGAGAATCGTCGCACTGGTTGGTTAATCTACGGGAATATCATCTCTTTGGTTTCTTGATTCAGTATCTGACGCTCTGTGAGATCGTGGTGATGAGAACTTGGATCTTGTTATGCGTCTGCGCATCCTGAAATACATGAGATGAAATCGCGTCACGTTATAGTTGAATGATGAGGTCAAAATACGATGCACACAATCTACCATGAAAAAAGTGCACTTGTTCATAGGGATGATCTTTTAGGTAAATAAGGAAGTGGCACGTACGACTCGAGAGCCTCAGCCTTCCTCTTTATGTCACTTGAAGAAAGAACTGGATCCTCGGTTTTGGGTAACGAATCTTGCTGCTGAGATCTTTCCCGTAACCACTGCTCCGCTTTACTGCATTCTTGATACAACTGCCAAGGAAAGGGGTTTTAGAATAACAGCGACGGAAAAATGAAGCTAAAGATAATAAGCATGTGATTGGTTGCATATAACTACAGCAGAGACAGAACGTACAGCTTCTCGCTCATTTGGAGGAAGAGGATCTGCCGCCATACGACACTCCACAATGGAGTTCAATAAATGTCTTGCAGCTGCCCCCCTGGCCTCTTTGTCTCTATACCGATGTTCTATGGGGTCCATCATCTGATCAAAATTAAAAACAAAATTTAAACCATGAATCGGAAGAAAATACTGATGTGTGAGCGAAGGTGTGAAAACCGGGGGAAAAATCACCTTTTTGAGATCATCCAGTTTCTGAGCATAGACCTGTTCAGACTCGTCATCTCCTTCATCATAGAGCCAATCCTCAATCTGCTGTAAATTACTAGAAATTGCTTCTCTTTCTAGATCGCTAGCATAGCTCCGGAATTTATTAAGAAGCTGTGTATAAAGTATCATCATTCTCACATTAAAACTGACTGACTGCAATAACCAAGAGGCTGAAAGAAGTGGGGCAAGTGTTTATGCAACAAATATACTCCCTCCGTTCCACGTTTTAATTTACTTCCCTTCTTTTTGTCATTATTATCAACACACGTTTCACTATAAAACTACTTGGTACATAAGTGATAATACTATCATATGAGATATTCTTAGATTTGTAGCAACTTATATTTTCTAAATATCAAATATTTATTAGAGACTAGTTATCAAAGGATTAATCATACCTTGATAATCATGACGGAAAAATGGGAAGTAAACAGTGGGACGGAGGGAATATTGATTTTAACTTAGATTCGTATTCGTAAATGTTCGAAACATCTATTACAAGAATCCCCATACAAGAACTCCAAACTGTTAAAATTTTCAAAAGCAATATTATGACGCAGGTCAATGTTCTTCCATCTCTTTTCAGATTTTTATCCTCTAATATAGCCTGTCAATCACAAACAGAACATGGGCAAACACAGTACATATTAAAAGAGCCCCGAACAGCTTCTAACTCTGAGGTGAGGTCCAGTGAATGTAGCTTGACTTCAAAAGTTAGTTTTGTTATAAATGCACGATTAAACCAGATGAAAGAAAGATCTAGCAACCAGTTTTCTCTCAAAGGGTCGGACTTTCTAGAATACACCAGATAGTACCAACCAGCGGTGAATCAAACAATGCATAAACTAGCGTTGTATCAGGCTAAATTAAAAATATGTCCGCCAACTTTATTCATGGACTAACTCGATCAGAAACTATCCTGATATTAAATCTAACTCTCGGGAGAAAAGTAATGCGTAGTAATAATCTGATGGCAAGTGATAACGTACCCTACTACGGGTTTCATAAACATAAGACTCCAGAGAGTTTTTCCGATCTTTAGTTCGCTCCATCCTTGTGTCTTGCTGGGCCAACTGAAGCTCTTTCTCATGAGCTTCAGAAAGCTCCTGTGATGTCATCCCACCGTGTACATATTCACTGAATGGTATATCATGCCTCCTTGTACCTTTTGCCTTACTTCTTCTATCACCCTGAAGAAGAAGAATATAGCTTCATTGACATTTTTTTGCAAAGTGTCAAGAAGACACGACAATGCCAATGAGCATAACTATATCTATCCCAACAAAAGTCAGGCTATAGAATTATCAGATAGGTAAAGCAAGTTTCTTCTTTCCAGCATGAGTCTTTAGATGTAAATCAAGCAAAACAAAAATTGTAAATCAAACATACAAAAGATCTATGGTGTGCAGAGTGAGAATGACTAGGACCGTTTGCCGAGTAAGAAGACTCGTGATTGTGTGTCTGCATATTCTCTATATCAGCATTGTTATTTGAAGTACATTCATCAGTGTGATCATCTATTAGCTGCAAAGGATTAAAAAAATCGTTCAATAACTGTTCACTTAATCGTAAGAAATATTATTCTTAGAATATAGAATGTACTCATACCGAAGCTGCATCAACAGTGACTATTCCGTGCAAATTTAGCTGAACTCTTACTTTAACCTTAACCTTCTGATGTTGGGGTGCTTGAAATGGCCCGATCTAAGCACAAAAAAAACATTAATTTGAGCTTATTATACAATAGATACTCTTTCGACTGAACAAAATTTTCAAGATTCAGTTTCTTCATGATCAATTTTACTTCTTTAGATCGAGGTGTGTATAAACATCTTGGATAATCAAGCATAAGAATGCCCAAAAATAAAAAGGAATACCATGTAATTACAAATGTCCATGGATGCACTTGGTGGTAATTCATATTTATTTGCATAAAAAGCTTCCATCTCGAATGTACTACTTTTCTGCAATGTAAGAATCTTAACACTGGGAAAAGGGTGGCCTTTCGGGAACAGAACACTGTTGGATAGCGTGCATATTCGACCTTCACTCAGGGAAAATCCAATGGAGAATGGAAAAGAATCTTGCACCTGAAAATTAAGATTTGAACATAAGATGTTGCACTTAGGAGATAACAATCATGAATTGAGCCTCAATACATTCGTGACTCACTGACGAAATCCTTATAATTGTCAACTTGTGCAGAGTAGAGTTCCAACAGTATTAAGTCTTGATTTCCTCTACTCGATGGATAAAATGCGTACTATTTTCAACTATAAAATCATTTAAGCTATACGATCATTTCTTGTAAACAATCATTAAACTATGTTGAGCTATACAGTCATTTCTTGGATACAGGGGCAGAAACATCATTCTAAGGGTCTAAAAATTTAGTACAGTTTGATAACAGGAACCAATGATTAATTTAGTGAATTAAATGACTTTCACTAGAAGGTTGTTTTATAAATGATAACAAAAAGGTAATATGTTACTAGAAAAAACATGATTCGGAAAGAAAAATGAATAATAAACAGGAGCATAGACATAAAGAGCATCACATCTTTTTAGCAAGAGCAATTGACAAACCTCATACTCTCTAACACGGAAAGCAGGGCTAAGCATTGCACATTGAAGTGCACAACCACGAGCCACACACTCGCTCACGTTTAATGTGCGTTTGGGTTCTCTCCTAAAAAGCTCCGTTAAAACCTTCATAATTGCAGGAACTCGTGAGCCTGACCCAACAAGCTCAATAGTGTGAATCTTATCAGGCGTCAGGCAAGACTCAACCAAAGCCTTGTGACATGGGATACTGATTCTCTCTAACAAGTTCAATGATAGCTTCTCAAAATCCTCTCTCTTGATGAAACCCTGGACATCTTTCTCATCCATTAGGCATTCGATATTAAGGGGTGCTTCCGGGTTCGCACTCAAGACTTTCTTCAATTTCTCACACGACGCTCTCAATCTCACAGAAGCCCTAGCATTTGAATAAACATCAATGTTATACTTTTTCTTGAAACTCTCAGCAAAGAATCTGAACAAAACCTCATCAAAATCCCTTCCGCCTAAGTTACTATCAAAAGCATGAGAGAGTATCTTCATTTTTCCCGGCTCAAACGATGCAACTGACACTTGCATATCACAGTGACCAATATCAACAAACACAACATTGCACGGACCACCATCAAAGTCTGTCTTGTATATACCATAACCAAGAGCTGTGGCTGTACAGTCATGCATCAACATTAACGGCTTCAGCCCAGCAATCTCAGCAGCTTGCAAATACGATCTTCTCTGCAAGTCTGTAAAGTATGACGGAATACCAATGACACACTCCGAAACATGGTTTTCCAGATTCTTCTCTGAAATCTCCTTTAAATGTGCAAACAGCATAGCCAAAATTTGAAGTGGTGTAAAACTCTGTTTCTCATTCAAATACGAGAGATGAATCAAAATTCCACCATCGGATCCCTCAGATGTCTCAAAAGGTAACAGTCTTAAGTCATCCTGCACGCCATGTTCCCTAAACTTCCTACCGATCAATCTCTTAACCTGAGATATCGTTGACTTTGGGTTCATTGTAGCAGAAGCAGCCCCTGCTGCGCCCAAAAACCTCTGCTTCTCACCAAATGACACAATAGCAGGAGTTTCACGTTTCGACTCATCATTTAATAGTACATCTATACCTCTTTGTTTCGCCACTGCTATAACACAGTTCTCATTCCCGATGTCAAATCCCAATACACTCATCTGTAATTGAACCCAGATGCCCTTAACACCTCAGAAAAATAATTAATTTCAAGATAAAAGATCTCAGTCACTGAAAAAAAATAGCAACCCTGCAAAAATACATATATCACACTAATATCAACACTTAAATCAAAAACCAAAATATAACAAGAAAAGGGAACAAACTAAACTGTTTCAAGCAGCATACAGGTAATCTTCCTGAAGTACGATCACTTCTACTGATCAAAACATCAATCTTTACCTATTCCGAACAAAATTCAGTGCCAGTATAATAACAAAAAACACCTCACAGATTGGAAAAATAAGCAAAACCCACAAGTTGAAATTGCAACAGAGCGAAAACCAGCAATAGCTCAGTGCATGTGTAGCTATGATCACTCTATTTCAGATAACAATGATTGCTACATCAGAAGCTGAGTTCAAATTACTAACTTTCCTACATTGTCAAATAGCTCCTATAAATAAAATCCACCAATATCATCATTATCATCATAAACAGTGCAAGATTATAACTTTATCACATTGGTATCAACTCATAAACTGAAAACCAACTGCAACTAGAAAACGGAACAAATGAAACTGTTTCAAGCAGTATACAGCTAATCATCCCTAAACACAATCACTTTCACTAATTTCTAACAAAAAAGCAGTGCCAAGAAAATAGCAAAAAATTCCCCCCAAAACATTCTCCGCTCGCAGATTATGGGGACAAGCAACACCCATAAGTTGAAATTGCAATAGAGCTAAAGAAGAACAACAACAAATCCTCCATCAAACTATGTTGGGTTGGGTATATGGATCATATCTCGCATCGCATTAGTGTTCTGTCTAGGATGCAATAGAGCTAAAAAGGTAGCGACAGTTTAGTGCATTCCTAACTATGATCACTCAATTTCCTCCATTATCAAAATAACACCATCAAATACAATTCACAAACATCGTCGTCGTCGTCGTAATTATACTGCAAGATATAAACTTTACTGAGCGGATAAACAATTGAACAAATTCCAAGATTGGAACTTTACCTGCCCAAATCGGATAGAGGGAAATTGCCGGGAAAAGGGGAGATTTTGGATGAAGAAATAGGAACCCTAATGGAAAAAGTTAGCGGATGTGAGAGAAAAAATGCGGAAGAGCAGGGAATCGAAAGCGGACAATTTTTCGAAGATCTCTCGCTTTATATACCTGTGTCAGAATTGCAGCTCAAAGAAAAGGAATGGATGTCTCCTGGTATACTCCAATTTATATGCTTTCCTTGTGTGTTCAATTTTTTTTTCCTAAATTATTGGACAGGTGATACCTTATTAGATTCGTTATTGTTAGTTATTGTTGATACCTTATCAATAATATTGAGTGATACCTTATTAGATTCATTATTGTTGGTATGCCTTGAATACGTATTAGCCGCTTCGATAGGTTGGTACAGGGATCTCGCTGTCCGATCTTCAAGTCGAGGCAGAGCACACCCTGGCATGGGGGTCAAGGGGCGGAGATGCCCCGACTCGACGGTATAGCATGTCATTTATTTGGGCTATTATTGACATTCTATCTTCTGTTCTGGTTTGGGCCTGGGCCCAAAGTCGTTAAAGTTTAAGGTGGAGATGACTATATATAGTGTCTCGTCCTTTTATTGTAACTCTAAGAGATAGGATTTGTAGAGAGTATGAAATATGTAATTCTATCTTTTCTCTCCGATCTTGGTCAGTCGTGGATGTAGCCAATTGGTGAACTACGTAAATTGTCGTGTTTTATCATTGGAAGGGCATGACAGATGAATCACGAAAATCGTCCGGCGGCGTCCATGCAAATCTGGTTGGTGCCGTCTCTTTCTTCCCAACCCCCCCAGCTTCCTTTCTAAGTAACCCCAAAAACGGTATGACTTTAATTTTGTACGTCTTTCCAACCCAATATAAAATAATTGGCACGTCACTTGGAAGAAGGCAAGAAACCGTTTCACAAACTTGATCTAAAGAAAAGGAAAGGAAAAGACAAATGAATGCCCATATTCCCTTCTCTTTTCCCCCAATTTTGTTGCCTTATCAGTAACTTGCCTTAATTTCCAAATCAATAGCACTTGACTAGCTTCTAAGTTCATCATAAATATGTATGAGCTCATGTGTAGGTAACAGCAAGCTTAACTATATTTATATATTCTCCCACCCTTTTGTTTTCATTTTACCGCTGTCTGTCCCCTCTCTCTCTCTCTAGCTAGCTGCGTATTGTGCTCATGGTGAGCTTTCATTGCATTGCACATCGCTGCTGAGAAAATGGCGCGTGCGAATTGGGCTTTATTGGGGCTGCTGGTACTGATTGTGGTGGCGGGAGCGCGAGGAGCCGTGGTGAGTTACGATGGAAGGTCGTTGATGATCGATGGCGAAAGGAAGCTCTTGTTTTCCGGCTCAATTCACTACCCGAGAAGCACCCCGGATGTAAGTCTGCATTTCTCTTTCAATGTATACTCCCCCGTCCCGGTCAAAGGTTGCTGATACTACTCGTTCCCGCCCGGTTCCCAGTTACTATTCCGACTATTTCCTTATTTTAATTTATGGCTGAAATTTGGTCGGTTCATTGCCGAGTTTTGGTGTTGCTTTTCTTGCCGTGGCCATCGTTTTAGGCCCCTGCTGGCGTATCATGTCCTTGTGCTTTGGTTTTGTTTGGGTGAATTATATGGTGAGCAGTGCTCTCACTTGAATCGAAGTCTGAAAGCATGACAAAGAGACAACGTGATTTTTGTCTGAGGCAACATGTAACTCTTAAATTACCATATTACCCTGATCGGCCCGGAGTCATAGCCTACGGTAGGATTTTTTTCCCTTCAAAATATATTAAATCATAATGTGGGATTACAAGAATTTTAGACTTAACATTTTTGTTTTTGAATCATTGAAATATAAATTTAGAATTGGGAGTATAACGCTAGAGTTTTTTTACTCTGGAGTACTAGTATGTGTTTAAAAGTTAATCTGGTGTGTCGTATGTCATGCTAATTTATCTTTACACCTAATATCATTTCCTCTGTCAATTTTTTGTCTTCACATATTCCCCGAGGTCTTTTAATAATGGTTCACTTTTTATTTTGGTATGGTCTTTTATTTTCACCCATTCTCCTTTTGGTAAATCTTAAAAAAAAATTGTCCACTCAACGTGGTCAAGGGTCATTTTGGTACTTTATAACACTATCTTCATAAACAGAGTCATCAAATGAAATTGTGACCCACCAAAAAAAATTCTGGCTACGCCCTGAAATAAATCCAGATCTGATCTTTCAAAATTAAGATCAGAATATGTTGGTTCAGATTCATCCTAACCTTTTAGTTCCGTGATGTAAAACGTGAGCCGATGATAAAAAAGGGATCCGAATCAACATATTAAGTGATTGTGCTTATCAACAAATACTGTAGTTGAATTACCTGGTAATTTCAGATTCTTACTAAACTAAATTTAACACTAATAAGTTAAGAGATATTCAGCATTAATAAACTTAGCACTGAAATATAAAATTAATAAAGAAATATTTATTTGTGTTCTTGATAGTTACTGGTTGAATAATAAGTTCAAAAGTAAAATATGTTACGAGTACGATATCGTTTTGGGAGCCATTAAATTTTTATTTTTAAATTAATTAATAATAAACTCGATTCAGCACCAATAAAGCCAGTTCAACACCGAATAAGTCCAGCAGAAACCGATCAAAATAAAGGAGGAAAACCGATGATCATTACAATTAATATATTTAGTCATGTTGATTTTAGACTAACGTGGAGGAGTTTGGAAGTACCGGCACAAATGTTTGTTTTTGTAATAAAATTCGCCGTTGCGCAGCTGCCGCACAAAGTTTTGGGGGGAAAATACATCAATCTTTTTTTTTACAAGGAAAGACGAATAAGGAGACCGACGTTTTGTCCAAAATGAAAGTATGAAAATAAAATCACAAGTCCATGTGCGTGAAGCTGAACGCATCACGTGTAGGCAAAGTCTAAACAGCCAACTTTGGGAAGTAATTGTGTCTTTAATTCTCAAGAATTGAATAATAATGGTAGTAATGAACAGTCCCCACATGGGATACCGTTCTAAAACTAGACTAAACTTCAGACACAATTGATTTGTAAATCAATTGTAACTTCGCCGACAGGCAATTCTGTTCCATTAGTTAGTTAATTAAAAATAAAATGTATCGATTTATTGAATGTGTCATACTTTTTTCCCCCCGTAATTTGCACCCTTATAATATGATATTAACTCGATGAAATTTGTTTATTTTTATGAGTGGGGTCTTCTGACAGGTTTATGTGCAGGCCACTTTTTTTTTACCGTATACACACTGCATTTGTTAAATTACATACTAAATTTAGAATATATATTTTTATATTTTCACATTCATATACATATTATTACTTGTTTTAACTTTTAAAATACAATGTTTAAATTTTATTTCAAAATTACACATCTAATGTAAAAGTTATGGACTGTCCATAAATTTATGGAAATACCGTCTTTCCTGCGACTTTCTCTATTTTTAATACACTTTCTCATTGATAAGAAAATAAATTGTGTTTTTGAGATACAAAGTAGTGCTCATCTGAATGGTAAATATGTAAAGACAGATGTGGGCATCCCTAATAGCAAAAGCAAAAGGAGGAGGAGTGGATGCAATTGAAACCTACGTATTTTGGAATCTTCATGAACCCCAGCCAGGGCAGTATGACTTCAGTGGAAGACGTGACATTATAAGATTTGTTAAGGAAGTTCAAGCTCAAGGCCTTTATGCAGTCATCCGCATTGGACCCTTCATCGAGAGCGAATGGAATTATGGGTACACATTTAATGCCTAGCTCTCACATTACTCCTTCAATCCCACTTCTGAGTTCATAATTAATATCTTGGGTTGCATGTAATTATAAAATGATGAGAAATTGACTTTTGAAGATTATGTGTTAGCAAATTGATCACAGCTGCTGATTTTCTGTTGCAGAGGTCTACCATTTTGGCTGCATGATGTTCCGAATATTATTTATCGATGCGATAATGAACCCTTCAAAGTAACTTTTTCAGATTCCACTACTCACCAAAAAAACATGCCATCCTTTCTCATCCCAGTTTGTGTTGTTTTGGTTGTTGGCAGTTCTACATGCAAAACTTCACCACAAAGATTGTCAAAATGTTCAAATCAGAGAATCTGTATGCTCCACAAGGAGGGCCCATCATTCTTTCCCAGGTTCAAATGCTTTTTACCAGATTCCTGAGTTTCAGTGCACCATCTTTCGCGTCAATCTAAGATTTCGGCAATGCAGATCGAGAACGAATACCACAATGTAGAAGCTGCCTTTCGTGAAAAGGGCCCGCCTTACGTTCTCTGGGCAGCATCCATGGCCGTGGGACTTCAAACTGGAGTGCCGTGGATGATGTGCAAGCAAGATGATGCACCTGACCCTGTGGTAGCCTCTCACTCCATGCTCCATTCAATCACTGATAAAAACGCAGCTTTGCCCTCAATCTAAGACAATATACTTGGCATCTATATCTGCAGATAAATACCTGCAATGGGTTGAAATGCGGAGAAACATTTGCAGGCCCTAATTCGCCAGACAAACCAGCACTTTGGACTGAGAACTGGACAAGTTTGTAAGCAACTCGAGCCATTGTGCATTTTGGTTACACCCACGAACCATTGTCAGGATATGTGTGCTTTGTGTGCCATGCAGTTATCAAGTCTACGGTACTAAAAAACCTTTGAGATCAGCACAGGACCTTGCATTTAATGTTGCTCTGTTCATAGCAAAGAAGAATGGCAGCTTCGTAAACTACTACATGGTAAGTAACACAAGACCTTGAAAGAGTAACACGTTCAAATTCTATATTGTGTACGCTCGATGATCACGGAAGACAAGACTAAATATGCTCATTACCCAGAAAGTCCATATGACGTTGTTCATTGTGTTCTAGTATCATGGAGGCACAAATTTTGGAAGGACAGCCTCGGCATTTGTAATCACAGCCTACTATGACGAAGCGCCTCTCGATGAATATGGTAAGCAATTAGACAGAATTTCTTTGGATTCATCGGGATGTTGCTAATAGCAAATGAAACTCGTCCAAAATTACAGGTTTGATCAGGGAACCAAAACATACTCACCTCAAGGAGTTACATGCTGTAATAAAGTCATGCTCGCAGACAATACTCACTGGAGCACAAACAGTTTCATACCTCGGTGCCCAGCAAGAAGTAAGATATAGCAATTTAATTTCACTGTTTGTTATTTCCAGTATTATATTGAGCTTCATCCTAAGCAAACAACAGTTATACTAGTAAGTTCCAATTTTGCAGGAAAATAG
>JAULKK010000006.1:16382041-16393806 GCA_032355705.1 Rubia peregrina
TATTGGAACACATTTTAGCGTCCCAATAACCCTTTTATGTTGTAGTGTTTCACGCGGTCTCTTGTTAAGAGACCACTTAAGAGACCCCCACTGTGTGCATTTTCGGTCTCTTAAGTGGTCTTTTAAAATTAAGAGACCACCACTGCACATGCCCTCATGTGGAAAAAGATATCCAGAACTAACTTTTAGATTGAATATGCTCTTATATTCACCTAGTTCCTCTATATATGACACATTCTTTTTGTGGTTATATTATATTGACATACTTTTTATTTTTGAAAAGATTTCATTCAATCTACTTTTTATTTTATAAATTTAATTTCACAAATTCATTTCATTTACCTCAATTCAAGAATCTAAATCTATAAGCCATATATAGAGGAACCATTGTCTTCCTTTCAATATAGGTTCTTGGAAAAGGTTCCTGAAAAAGAATTCATTGAAAATTTCATTTCCCCCGCCAATTGCATTGTTAAAATCTGCACTTCAACTAAAGCTCACATGCGGTTGTTTCCCATCTTCCAAGAACCCCGACCAACCATTATCCATCCGTTCATTAATGTTTTATACACTTTTTAGCCTGTTTTTTCAAGACATGTTTGATCATTAATAACTTTTGATGCATACGTTAATACCATGTAAAATTTTCATATTTGAAAAGTATATGTTACGTATAATCCAACGATACCTTACATGATAATATTACTAGTTCTATGTTACATGAAATTTATGGTCAAACATGCTTGAGAAAATTGACTGAAAAGTATGTCAAACTTAGCTGAACGGATGGAGTATAAGATCATACTTTAACCCCTCTCCTCCCTTATAAATACCCCAATCCAATCCATGAAAGAAAACCAAATCCCACATGGAGTATTCAGCAATTAACCAATCTTTCTTCACATCTCCCTATCACTTCATCCCAGAAAACTATGTTCACTGGACAGAAACCCCAGAATCTCACATATACTCTGCTGATCTTCCAGGTTTGTGCACTGAAAACAGAAGTAAACGTAAAGTTTCCTTCTTCTGCTGTTTTGCTCTGATACCACGATAGAATGTAAAACCCACACTGATGCTGGTTGTGCGTATTGATATTTATAGACGAGTACAGAGGGTATCGTAATCATGCAAGGAATGCAATATTACGATCACAGCAGAAAAGGAATTATTTATCCTATCCTGTTTCTATTACAGGGGTGAAGAAGGAGGAGATCAGAGTGGAGGTTGAGGACTCCAGGTACCTGATAATCAGGACTGAAGAGGCAGCAGCCAAGAAGTTCATGAGGAAATTCCGGCTGCCGGAGCGGATCGACATTGATGGGATCTCAGCAGGGTATGAAAATGGTGTTTTGACAGTGAAGGTCTTAAGGTCCTTTGGGAGGGGAGGGCTCTTCATTGAGGCTGATGACTTGCCTCAACCTGAGCAGCTGCATGCTATTGCTAGGGCAGCTTAGATGAAAATAATTTTGAAGTTAAGGATTGTTTTTGAGCAATTTTTGTTTCTTGAGTCATTTTTCTTGATGATTCACAAGAAACTTGCAGTTGATTTTTCTTTTGTGTTGTCAAAGAAAAAAGTTTTAATTGTGGTTGATAATATTTTTATTTGCTTGAGATGTGAGCCAATACAGGAATGATGGAGGGAAGAAGATAATCTTTTTTTAAACAAAAAATCAGGAAAATAGGGGGTTAATCTTTAGTGGGGTAATGAAATCCAAGATCTAGTGATGAATCTTTTTAAGTTTGGGAAAACTCATTCATGTCCCTCAGTTCTTGTGTTTGGGCAAATATATCTCCGAGTTTTTTTTAAATGCATCTGTATCCCTGGATTAGTTGTATCATGATAATTCATACCATTTCGACCTGAGTCTGGCCATTTTCAACCGTTGACCGATTTGAAATGATTAAAATGCCCTTTGAACCAAAGTGGCGGTGACAAGGTAGTATCGGGACAATGGTGGGATGTTGCTTGCGTCAGCGATGGTGCGCCTATTTGATGGGCTGGAACGTGGGGTTTTGATGGGAAGGGCGAATGATGATGGTGGAGGGTTTTGACGGGGCCGTGGTGGTGGGTGTGTGGTGAATTGGTGGCGGCGGCAGTGGTGGTGGATTTTTGGTGGTAGGGGTTGGGGTGGTGGTGGTTGTGGATGGGGGTGGCAAGGGTGGATGAGGTGGTGGTAGAGGTGAAGGTGAAGGTAGAGGTGGTGGACCGGTGAAGGTGGAGGTGGTGGTGGTAAGCGGTGGAGGTGGTGGTGGTAGAGTGGTGGAGGTGGATGTGGGGGGCAAAGATGGCGGATTGGCAGCGCAGGTGGCGGTGCAGCGGCGGAGGTGGTGGCAAAAGGGCTGTGTTTCGAGAAGAAGAGCGAAAAGGGTTGTCGGAGGTACCAGAGAGGTAGTCGATGGTGGCGGATACGCCAGTGATAATGGTGAGGCGGAGGTAGTCGAGAACATTGAAATTGGCGACCAATTTTGTGAATGGAGGGTTCCGATTTATGGATTCAGAAAGAATGAGACGGAGGTGGCGAAGAAGACCTTTTCTTTCTTTTTCTCTTTTTTTGCTTAAGGGGCAAAACAGTCATTTCCATTGAACAAAATTGACTAATTTTTCAGACCACGATTACGAATGCACTTTAAAAAAATTCGGGGGTATATCTGCACAAATACAAGAACTGAGAGGCATAAGTGCACTTTTTTCTTTTAAGATTTTATAATCTGATTGTGGAAAGATATTTTTGGCTGCAAGAAAATCTTTAGGTCCAACACAAAACAGAATACTACACAGAATGCATGAAAAGTGAGTTGAGGTCAAGTCTAGTAGTTACTGCCTATTCATTTCAACCGAAATTGTGTTAAAATCAGTTTGTTTGATTTTAAATATCCCAATTTAAATAATTTAGTTCTATTATGATATTTTATTTTGTTTAATTTTATTTCAGTTCAATTTATATCAAGCTAAAAGAAACATGGCAGTAGAGGCTTAGTAGTTGAATTATTCGAAAAACGTTGACAAACTCACCAGCAGTTTGTTCACGATTCTAACTCAACGAGGACAACTAAACACGAGGGCCATGCTCGTTGCAAAACTTAGCCCAACACCTTACATTATGAGCTGACAGCACCACCTGAGTTCGCGTGTCTGAAAGAACGAGTCAGGTATATTGTGGCGAATTATTCAGAAAATTGTCTTTTCATGCCAAGGCTAGCATCACAGGGTTACAAACACATGGATAACACGTACATTATCGAGTTAGTATTAAATGTAAACATGTCACATCATTTCTCGAAGCTACAAGGCAGTGTAAATCGTCAAAGAACAGTTCTAGTATGTACAACTATGATGCAAAAAGGTTCATCTGTTTCTGATCAGTTCAATGAGCTCAACAGCTTCCCTTAATCTTTTATCCGTCTGTCCTCTTATTACCATCGTTCGCGAGTTCCTGCATCCATGTCAGATGTATAGAAGGTGTCACAATTTCCATGATATGGTTTCATAATAATGTGTAGTATTGAGCAAACACGATGTCGATACATGATCCATTTAATCGACCACAGAAGAAAACTAACCTCTTATCGTTTGCTGCCTTCTTTTTGAGATCTTCAACAAGGCTGTGTAATCTTTTCAGAAGGGATGGACACTTGTGCACAGCTTCCAAGCCTTTTTTGTTAGAACATACCTTCTTGAGTAGGTTGCACACGATTGTGTACCCCTCCTCCTTGTTCCTGAAAAACAGCATTTGCACGAACAAAATCATTGATTCATTCAAGAAAACCGAACAAAGAACTTACAGGAACATGTTCTGATCAACATACCGTATCAATTCCCATAGAACTGTCTCAGCAAATCCGCGGGTATCAATTAGTGTTTCAGCCAAATGAGGATATCTAGCTAGGTTTCTTAGAGTAGATAATGCGTGTTTTAGGATTTCCTGATCTGGTATGCTCCGGCTAACAGATTTGATCAGCTTCAGCAAAGTGCCGACGGCTCCTGCAGCAACAAGTTCTTCACAACACCTCTGAGAGTGTTCTGTAGCCACATCTGCTCAAAAATGACATCCAGATACTGAATTCAGCTTTCAAGCTACTACAGAATCCATCGTTAGGAGGGACCGCCATAGGCTAAGAGTTACCTAGAGTAGCACATGTATGAAGAATGCCACTAATACTTCTCATACTCAGGAGTTCAGCAAGAGCAGCAAGGAGTCGGTTCATCAACCGCTTGCTATCATCTACATTTGTTGCTGATTTTTCAACTCTCTCTCGCAGGTCTTTTAGCTGTCCTTTCGAATGTTTTCTAGCAAGGTAACCTTTCCAGTAGGACTGTTACAAACGAAATAGAGGAATAAAATCTTAGTTGAATGAGGAGATTTTTTAAAACCCTTCTATGTGATGGATCATTCAGTGCCATTCCCTTGAAGATAATCATAATGAAGCAAGGAAGAGATATAAATGAGATAACTGACTTGAAGGACAACAATTCTTTGTCTTTCTCTCGAGGCTATCCTGCATGCCATCCACCTCCTATAATATGATTGGATAGTGATTGCTGACCTAGTCTTCAGATTCTGTAACAAAACCCTCTTCCACCACCTTTGCAACTTTATAACAGATTGAACAATGATTCCCAATTCATAATTACTGTTTCTGCTATTATTGTTTGAGGTCTCATGACAGAGAGAGGCCCCTGAAAGCACATGTTTCCTCTCTTTATAAATGATAAGAAAACTTCCAGTAGTTGCTTTAACCCAAGAAAATTTGAACTTACCAAGAAGCCTTTTCCGTGTGATGAAACCCCTGACAAAACTTTGGATTTCTTCAGCAGCAATTCTCTGGGAAAAGTATGCTTTGCTTTGTATCATGCACCGAAAAGCAGTTTGAATCCTGACAGCAGCTTCTCTTTTCAACAACAGCTCCTTCCTCATCAACCACCCACGGATAAAGCTCTGAGGTGAAATGAATCATTAATTGTACAAAAATGAACAGCTTATTTCCAATCAGATAACAGAATTTTATCAATCCGATGGGGGACAGATGCAAAGGATTTATTCTTCTTTGATATGATTAAGATTCCAAATTGAATCCACCTCTAGTTGAACATTATATAACATTTTTTACCATCATAATGATAGAATTTTTATAAAAAAGAAACCCAGCTAGCTGTAAAAAGTTTAGGCATAATTTTTCTGGACCTATAAATTTCTCCTGACAACTCATAAGATATAACAAGTGATTTTTCTTGATGAAAAAAGATTCAGTTCAGGGTATGCAACTGATGAAATGCCAATGGTGAACAAATGCATCTAATACAGGCAAGCAATTAACTCAAATCGGCTCATGTAAACTAAACAATTTCTGAACATGCTATATAGTTTATGATGGTTATATAGTATAAATCAGCCTCGTAGTCAGATCATAAAAGGACACGTTGAAAGTGAATAAACACACATTCATTACTACTGAAAGTATTGACATACTTGAATCTTCACAGCACATCTGAAGACATGGTAACTTCTTTCTGCAATCCATCGCCTAAAGTGGGATTGAATTACAATAGCAGATGCACTTTTCTGCCGGTAGCAATGGAAATTTTTCCAAGGCCTCAAGCATCTAAGAACACTCTGGATTTTTAATATGGCTTCTCTCTGCTCCTCAAAACTTTTTCTCATATGAAAGCCACGAAAATAAGTTTGGATTTTAGTTGCAGCTGTGTGCTGCTTCTGAAGAGATTTTCTGAGAGTGAACTTTCTCCAGTAACTTTCAATAATCGATGCAGCTCTCAATATGGCTTCTCTCTGCTTGAAAATTTTTCTCATATGAAAGCCGCGAAAATAACTTTGGATTTTAGTTGCAGCTGAGTGCTGCTTCTGAAGAGATTTTCTGAGAGTGAACTTTCTCCAGTAACTTTCAATAATCAATGCAGCTGAATGCTGCTTTTGAAGAGCTGTTCTAACAGTGAATTTGCTCCAAGAACTTTGTTTAACTAACGCTGCAGGCAAATGAAGAGTTAATAGATCTTCTTCTTGAAAATTAATCAGAGAATTTCCACCATCCACAGCCATTTGGTTTTTGTGGGATATCCAGGTTCGTGCAGCACGCTGAATTACCAAAACAGAACTTTTCAACTTGACAAAATGATGGCGGTCAACCATAAAGAGCATGTAAGCCCCGCAACTCTCAGAATGCTTTTTTGTACCTTCATGGAGTGTGTAAATGTATGAGTATAATTTATAACTATCCAAAAAAGAAAAAATATATATATATTCTCAAGAGGAGTGCATACAGAAGGATGATCTTGATCTCACAGATAGCCAAGCCCGTATAACAGCTTGCAATAGGCAAGTAGCTTTTCTTATCTTCATATACCGTCTGAATTCCACCATTCGTCTGAAATGAGACTGCAACAACTTTGCAGCATTTTCTGGAACCAAAGAAAGAAATTAAAGATGGTTATTAGCTCAATGACACCCAAGAGAAACTCGGCACACAAAGATCCTATTTCTAATTGACCTGAACAGGGAAAGAAAGGATTCTTAGATTTTACTAACCACAGATTGAGCTTATAGTTTATACATTAGCATGATAACAGAAAAATCTATAGTTGCAAAAGCAAAACATACATATAATTGTAAACCATTGTTCTTGAGAAACAACAATTGTTGCATTATTCCAGTAGCTAATCAAATTCTTCCTTTAAAACAATTAGTACCATATTTGCTACCTTCAACGTTATGTGATTGTAGCTCATTTTGAAACTAAAATACTTTCAGAAAATACCTTCTGTAGCTTTTTTGAGATCAGTAGAATTAGAGAGGTTCAATAAAGTTTCTATATAAAATCTGAATTCAAAAGAAGAACCATTTTGACCCCCTGGCCATTACCTCTTTTGATGTCCCTGGACTTCACACTAATCCTGGAATACTGCTGAACAGCAGTAACACTCTTTGGATTGCATCTATTGTTCATCTGGGCCATATCTTGCCACCAAGACATAATGGCATTGAAATTTTTTGAAGCATCTGTACAGGAGAGATTTACAACATGACAGCTTTAGAAAGACTAAGAAAATATAATGGTTGTCATGCCATTAACAATCATTAAAGGATAAGAACACAGACTAAGAAACATATGGCAAGGGGCAGCAATAAATAGAAGCAAGCTATCATGCAAGTCCAGAAGGAAATCATGTTTAGATATGCAAACTAAGAAGGCATGAAAGAAAGAAATCTCAAGGGAATCATGTGCACATGTCATATGCTGTTCACTAAGTAGTAAATAGTTGAAGAGACCTTCACTGTTGTTACATTGAGAGTCTTTAGCATGGACTGTTGGAGAATGCAGAAATGAGTGCTTAGGGTTTGGATGTTTCCTTTCTGGAGTTTGAAAGTCTGACCTCAGCAATTTATGAAAATTCAGTTGGTCCTGACCAAAGTGAGTAAAAAGCGATCACACTCGTGATGAGAACCACAAACTCAAATTTCTATAAAATTGCAAAATGCTCATAGGTAATACCAGATTTCTTTTCACCAAAAGTTGAAAGGACAGGAATACTAGGAGAATAATGACACTTCTGTCATTGCAGGCGACGTTGAATTCGAGTAAGTCACTGACTTGTAAAACCTGCATGATGGAATGGGAAGCTATGATACGGCAAGTGATGTGAACACTTTATTAAAGAAAATCTTGGGTCTGTAACTTTTGGACTAAATAATTCTGGATATATACTCCTTTAAACATAATAACTCAACAAAACGGGTCATATGAATATGTTGGAATCATTGAAACTTCACTGGATTTTGACCCTATAATGCATGTACAGGTGATATTAGAGTAGCATTTACCTCTGGGAAGTTACCAAGTAGGGATGTTAACTTCTGAGATAATATGAAGTTGTGCACTGCATCTGCATATTCACTTGTTGACACTAGTGAAATTGCTTCATTTGTTTCATCCGGTTCCTGTTATAGTGTGATTAGTTTCTAGAGATTGGACACACACCAGGAGCAAAGTGATGTGAACATGTACTAATTACCTTAGAAGAAAAGGAACAATTATGTTCTTTTCGGAAATAATAATCCAACAAACACCACATAGCTTTTCCATCAACCAACGAAGAGAAGTTCTCAACTTTCAGGTCATAGCTTATACCGACTGCCTGTCAACAGAAAAGCTTTTTTACGTAAGATTAGGAAATGAGAAGTCTCCAAAAATTGATAAAATAATGCATTTACGTGTTGGGAATATGTATTGGGGATTTGAGATTATAATTATAAATAGGGGGATCAGATGAAAAAGGGAAAAGAGATGTAATTTTTTTTGGTGAACAAGCAAGGTCTGAGTATTACAGATAGTCCCAATTTATTTGCAGGAAGGTCCACTAGTTTGAGGATTGAGTCATCTTCTAAAACTTAATAATGTTTGACTGGGTGTATATTTCCACTGTTGATTAGTTAACTAGCAAGCTCCATCTCACTAAGCTTGTTATTCATCAGTAAATGTTAAAACATTTTTAGCTGTCTATGATCTAGTAGAGCTAAACTTACCATTATTCAATGCAATAAAATGCATAGAATGCACCTAATGACCTTCATTATGGGATTTACCTTTGGAATACCTCCTCAAGTTTTTACCATGCATAGAAAATACCATAGGCAGTGCATGTGAGACTGTTCCACTCTAGCTACAAAGCACTATACCTGGATCCAGTTAAGAAGCATGTCTAGTGTAGAGCAAGAGCTTGGATACTCCTACATGAATGAAGAGAACAGTTAGTACAATTGGTAAAGAATGGAAGGAGTATCTGGCAGAAAGTTTAGATTGAAAAATTCAAACTAAGAACTGGTCGTAGTAGATAAACTATACTATTGTAATTTGTAACACCCTAGACTCTTATACCAAAGACATTGTGATTATATATCCCTGGCTTGCAGAAATTAGAACATTGATCTAAATTGAAGCATACCAGGATGACTCCTCTGATTTTAGATATCTCCACCGACAATAGCTGTTTATTTATTAAGAGTGGGAACTGCAGTTTAACAAGCAAAGTGAAGGGAATCAGATACAGTCCATGCAGCTTAGTATTTTGAAAATGAAATGACTCTGACAAATTTTCTTGAAAATGAATGGAATTGCACATGACTTGATGTAGTTTTTTCAATATCACATACTAGGATAAATAATATCACAACTGACCTGCAAATGAACAAAAATATTCCACAGCAAGGAAAGAATTAACTCCTTCTCCCCATTAACAATATCTTCCTCGGTGATCAACATACCATCTTCATCATGAAGAGGAACTCCAGCCTTCTTTAGGTACTGGAGAGCAATACCACAGTTACCCAGGCTCTTTTTGTAAGTATCTGATGGGACAACTAATTTCTGCCCATAGAAAACAGTGTATGGAGGGGAAAATTAATCTCAAACTCCATTGGAAAAGTGGAAAAACAAATGAATATATTTTTTCGTATTTGGTTCTACCAATAGAATGGAAGAATCATGTTGCAAAAGCTGAATGGCCCTGCAAAGCCGGACACCATCTTGAAGATCTTCATATAAGTCAGTCACTTTAAAACTATACTCAATCAAAGGACTCTGCAAAATGATAGACAAGGTTTTGCAGACAATTAGACACTCAAGATTGTTGCAAATAAGTTGAAAAGGTCTCAGAACCTCAAACTAGACCTAGGTCCTCATAATATTTTTCTTGAAATGATTTCTCTAAAAATCCCAGAAAAACGGATATGAACTGAAAGAACTAATAAGAAAATTTTTACATGTATGTTCAGGATTCTAACCTGTTGGTAAGTCACTTTGTATCCTAAAATACTCAGATGTGCTAGTAGATTACCTTCCCCATGCATCACATCCGTAGATAAGAAATCTAATAAGTCCAAGCAGGAAAAAATCAATCACTAAAAACTAAACAATCCCAGTAAACTGCACAAAAATGTACGAAACATTTTAACAAGTACCAGATATCAGTTGACGGCTTGACTTAATTTTAGATTGCAAAGAGAACAACAGAGGAGAACCCCCATCGAGTCCATCTATTCCATACTTAAGAGGTAGACTACTTTGAGACTTGGCTCGATCAAGCATCAGAACAAGCAGCAGAAAACGCTTCAGAATGACGCTTCCCAATTTCTCAAAGTAACCCGGCCTATATAAACCATCTACCCTCTTGTTGTAAGCAAAAGCCTTTGCTAGCTCAGGATGAGTGAAGAATTGCCTCTCAATCACAACCCTCAAAAAGCCCATTTCTTGTTCGGAATTAACCTCTTCAGTTGACAACAGTGAATCTCCTCCTAAGATAACAAACAGTCCTATCCTCAACCACACCGGGTTGTAAGTCATAAGGATACGCATCGCTCTTTCCTTCATCCCAACATCCGTGACTATTGGACAATGCGTCCTCATTATCAACCGCCCATCTTCAATACTCTGAACAAAGTGATCAAATATAGAATTAAACAATTAACACATGATCATTGCTACCTTAAATGCATATCATATTGTTCATTAACAGTTACAAGAAAATAACATTCTATAAAAATAAAATTCAACATTAGCAGTAGATACACAAAAACTACTGATCTGATCAGGAAAATGAAAACTAACATTTCGAAATCTCCAATTTCGTACTAATACCGACCTTTGTCACTAGCGTCATTGCATCAAAGATCTCCTTGCAGCTCTCCAAGCTCAAATAGCCCCTCATTCTCTCCTTCAGATCATCAAAACTGCAAACTTCCTTCAGCGAAACGCGCAATCCCAAATGCATGGAGTCTCCATTCTCTGTGCCTGCTCCTCTCCATTTCAAGTCTCTCTGCCTCTTCGGCCCGCGCCAGGGCCCATCCACCCCGACCTTCCCCCCACGGCCCGGCCCAGCCTCCCTCTTCCCATTCACCTTACACTCCCTTTCAGACTGTTCTAATTCTCCGGCGGATCTCGACACGTCAGCGCATCCGCAGGAACTAGGGTTGTCGAGAAGGAAATTCAGCCACACGGAGAGAGATTTCGCCAGCGAATTCACGGACTTCTCCCTCGTGACCTGGTTCCTCCGTGCCGACTTGGACTGCTCGATCTCGAACGCCTTGAGCCTCCTGGCAACCGCCGCAGCCGAATTTCTCGCCCTGGTGGCGCCGGAGCGAGGAGTGGTTGCTTTCCGGGCGGTGAAGAACTTCGCGTCCGACTGCGTGCTCGGAGAGAAGGGGATTTTGGGGGGTTGTTTGGGGGTTTTGAAATTGGAGATGTCTCTGAACAGAGAAGAAGAAGGAGAAGACGGCAACGGCGTCGTTTGATCCTGTTGTTGCTGCTGTTGTAGTCGATGAGGATGATGGTATCTTGACTCCACTTTCTTTCGAGAAAACTAGCAGTAGAAATTTGAATTTCTCCGGTGGTGTTCGGAAGGTGTTCGATGAAATTACGAAACGCAGAGAAGGGGATCTTGGTTTACCGTTTTGATTTTTTGAATTTGAATGTGATGGTTTTTGGCGCTTCTCTCGCCTTTTTGCTCAGTATTGTGGGCCCGATGCAAGTTTTGGGTCAACAATATCTCAACGGTCCAAAGTTCCAAGCACAAAGGAAAGCCTTTTCCAGACTGGTGGTGTTATTCGAAAAAAAAATGAGTGTGTCTCTTGAAAGACGGTCTTTGCATAAGTCATGGAAAGACCAAGGTTTAAAGTGTAGATGTGAAGAAATCAAAATAAAATTTTCGGGTTGCATGAACCGGGTTATAAATTTTATAATTACTACATGTTTCATAA
>JAULKK010000006.1:16489482-16502818 GCA_032355705.1 Rubia peregrina
TATTTGAAGCCTCAACAAGAAGCACACCCCTCCTCCAGCCCAAAGAAGGGCTGTTGTCACCTGAAATGTGTTTAACCCCAAAAGCTTGACATTTAAAAAAAGACAATTTACCAGTATAAAAAACCATGGGTGGATAATAGAGGACCCCAGCATGTATTGTTATACCTTTTGTTTTTGGATGTTGCTGTGACTTAATAATATCAGGAAATTTATCTTCATGTGAACTCTCCAGCAGACGTTCACAGAGATTCTTAAATGACGTAGAGTTTCGCTGAATATAATCATCTGTCGCGCCCTCTAACTTCAACCAAACTGTAGGATCAGTCTCATCTAGTTCCATGTCACAGCGCTCATCGACTGCCACAGCAAACAACCCAAATTCGTGGTTGAGAATATATCAGAAACTTCAAAGGCAACACAAGTGATCAGGAAAGTCTTGCAAAACCTAAGCTTAGTTTATATTAACATGTTACAATATGTATAAAACATTTTCCAGTAAAGTGCAGAAGAGGAAGAACAAATCAACCTGACTTAAATATCTTCCACCACAAGAAAATTGAAATTAGAATATTTAGAGCAAGTTTGATTAAGACCTAAGTTCTAAAGTAAAAAACCAGGTATCGGGCTTTTTAGTACAGGATAAATTCAGAGCTCGTCAAAATGATATACCTGGATTGAATCTAAAGTATTCAACATCAGGGAGCATGGTCAGTAGTGTGCTTAAAGCTTCCTCCACTCGATCAACTGAGCATGCACTTTCAATCAACACCTGACCGGTATCCAGATAGCGCCACCCACCTTTTCGAACCTAGTGGGAGGATCATAAAAGTAAAACCGAACAACTTAGCTTTTACCCCGAGTAACATTAACTAAGGCTTGAACCAGTAATCACGGTTACCTTTGTTGGCACAGAACCGCATCCAATTGAAACTAAACTATCAATTCTGGCATCTGGCCATAATAACTGGGCTTCTCTTATTGCAAAAATAGTAGGGTTGTTTGCTACAATTGCTCCATCTTGCCAACGGTATACACCTGCAACTCAGAGAAAGCAATTGCACTGTGATAAGATACTGGCTAAAAACACACACGAAAATTGACAATAAAAAAATAAAATCAGAAAACCTGAGGTAACATAAACATGTACCATCAGAAAAATCATCCAGATAATATGGTGCCGCAGAAGAGGCTCGTATGGACTGCCAAATGTGATGCTTACAGCTTCCGAGAAATGCATTACGCTTGGATCCAACTTGAGCACCGGTCGTTGCAGCTCCAAGACCACCAGTCGCCAAGTTCTCAGAAACTGCAGAAGAAATCTCCGGTGTCCCAGCAGGATACTGCATATAATCACAGAAAAACAATTAAAGTAAATTAAATGCAACCCAAAGAAACAAACACCATAATTCTCTTAAATGACACCTGGTAATTGCGGAATATGAAAGGCTGAGCTGGAGCAACACTGACTAAAGTAGCCACCACAAAAACTTTGGGAATGCCTTTCCCTGCTGACTCAATTAGAAGATCTCCATCCTCATCGGCACACATCTCCTTTAGCAACCGCTCAAACTGATCTGCACTGTGCTGGAAGAAGATAAACAATCGGTCTCCGATTTTCAGAAGTAAACATAAACTCCATCAACTAAGAAAGTTAACTGCACAAATTCAGTTAGGTAGGATCGATGAAGATTAAACACTCCCATAAAGCTGATGTGAAATACATTCTTACAACACAAACATGAGAAAAGAAGTATGGCAGCCCTGTTATTTTCCACTTAACTAAACAAAACTAAATTAAAATCGGCACAATTTAATACGATGAACAACTGAACTAAACTGCAGTTAAGTAGAAACAAACATGGCCTAATATTGTGGATTTTCAACAACGTATAAAGCAAATATGTCATTCCCAAAAACTTATAAGCAACGAGCATAATTTTCCATGAGCAAAAAATAATGAAACAATTAACATCAAAATGATAGCATTCCAAAATATTAATATTCTTGCCAACTCAAATAAAAGTGTAATAAAAAATCAAGATCAGAGCATTCGTACTTTGGATCCATGTACAACCACTCTGAAACTTTGGGATGAGCTTTTGTAGAGCTGATCCAATTTTTCTCTCCAACTGGCTGCTTCATCCTTTGAAACCGTTTCAGCAAAAACAAGTTTCCCTGACCAAAATGGGAGAAGCCAATAACGCCAATGATAACTAAAGTACTAAACAAACCATAAACGCAGTACTTTTGTGAAGAAAAATTACCTAGCCTTTTGTAAATCTCTTCACATTTTTCTAATGACAACCTTTGAATTCCAAGAGCAACTGCAAGCATGCCTCCAGTTGATGTACCACAAATTAGGTCGAATAGCTCATGTATCTGTTTCCCAGTACCCTTCTCAATTTCCTTAAGCATTCTGACTGTTGCTAGACCTTTCATGCCACCCCCATCCATAGAGAGGATACGCAGACCTCGCTTTGGAATTGGCCTCCCTCTAATGGCACGCCTCAGAACCTCATTCTCCCCTGAGAATCAATAATCATATCTATGTATATCATACATGACAACAAAATCAAGATGGGAATATATTTTGGCACTATGCAAACCTAGTATAGCTAAAGCACGAGCTGCAGCTTTGTTCACACGTGGTTCAGAGGCAACTGTCAGCCGCAGAAGAAGGTCTCGCAGACTTTCTGAAGTAACTAGGGTACGCCGATTCTCTAAGCAGAAAGCCAAATTTCCAACAGCAAATAAAGCTAGCCTTTGCACCTGATAAGGCAAATGATATTAGTATACCAATTAGACACATAGGATAAAAAATTCATAATCCCCTCAAAATTAAATAAACATAAAGAGCTATAAACAGAAGCATGCCTCTTTATTTTTATGGGCACATAACGATTTTAAAGATTTCACTATATCCTTGGTCAGCATTTTCTGAGCAACAATATCAGATGTAGAGGCCAACTTAACAATGACTTGCAACACAGGGATCACTTCTTCTTGACTAGTAGATTTTAATACTCCTTGAATAGGTTGCATGACGTCAGCCTTTATCAATTGCATCGCTACCGAACCATCTGAAGCAAGAGAAGTAAGAGCAGAGCAAGCTTGCTCGACCTAATAAATAGCTCAAATTAGATCATATATTCAATAAGAAATCAATAGTTCAAAAGTTCTTCAGTAAAATAACGCACCACATGCTTATTGTCACTACTTATCATACTTATGAGCTGTCGCACTGCATTCTCATCTTTCCCAACAACTACCCGGTTTCCTTGGTCTTGCATTATTTTTGCAAGGGCAGATGCAAGCAAGGGATGGTGACACGAGGAAAACCGGAATATGAGAGAAAAGAAGGCACTAAGTTTGTGTCGAGATGCAACAAAGTAAGAATTATTCTCCATCTGTAAGAAGTTCAGAAGGAGAAAAATAACAGTATTTAGCAAAACCAATTAAACTTACAAGAAGAAATTAAAAGGAGTCATCCAGTACCTCTATCTGCACATTCACTGATCTCAAATTGTCATCTGCAACAATCCTAATGTTTGCAAGAGATAAATGCCGAAGTCTATGCAAAGGCAAAATATCAGGGAGAAATTCCAATGGATTCCCAAACAGCCTTAAAACACGCAACTCAGTCATCATTCTGTCATAAGCAAATAATAGGATTAGTCATTGAGGAGAAATAAATCAAGGCACGGAATTTGGGATATATATCCTAGACCAGTGACTGCTGAAAGACCTGAAATCTAGAAGAGGTCGGACCAATTTGTTGTGTTCCAAAGACAATTCAACTAGTGCGTCACACTGTCTTAGCTCAACTGTTTAGCAATGCACACCAAGACAAGAGGGAAATACCAATGTAATTATACATACAGAGAAGAAGAACCAGAAAAATAATCACATAAGCCAACACTGCTCCACAAGAACAGTCAGTATGAAATTCACAGATCAGCTGAAAGCTTACCAGGTATGGAGACCAGTAGGTTGTAATCAACTGCCAGAACTTTCAAGTTTTTCAACTCACCAAGCTCAGGAGGCAAATTGGTCAGCTTATTGTTGTCAAGATATAGCTTTTCAAGTAGAGGCAGTTGGGTTACCTCCACTGGCAAGACCTGGAAAGGTTTCAAATGATCACCTTCTAGCAATAAAAAGTATACATTTTTAACAAATTCACAATATATCAAATTTTAGTTCCACTAAAAGCATCCACGACAAGTCAAGTTACAAGGTATCGCAGCTAACATGGCAACAGCAGATCAAGAATGAATAATACCGATAATCCGAGCCCGCAAAGGCTGACGATAGTGACACTCCTCCAGTGCTCTGAGCATCCCACAGAGGCAACCCCAGGAGAGCTATCCCCTTCAACAACTTCAACATCATTTGCGAAATTCGACCTCATCAGCTTCAGCATCACGCCCATTCCATCACTCTGCTGACCTGATCCGCCCACTCTCCATACCAAAATCCCTTTCAGCGGCTCCCTCCTCTTCACCACTCTCATCTCCACCGCCACCGCCTCCTCATCCTCCTCTTCCTCCTTCAATTCAACCTCCACGGTATCCTGCGGCGACGGCAGCGCCACCATGACCTGCGATTGCAGCCGGAGAACCACCTGATCCTCGTCCTCCCCGGTGTTCCACTCCAAATCGATTCGGAAACCTAACTGATCCTGACTGTTCTCCGCCACCAGCATTACCGCGGAGGAGGAGGAGACCGACGTCGGCGAGCCGCCCACGGCGGGAGGAGAAGCCCCCGCCGCCGTCGATGTGGAAGACGTCGACGATCGAGACGACTCGCTGGCATCGTCGATCACCTCGTCGGCGCCGTAACTCAGCGTGACGTGAAATGTATCCAACGGGCGCTTCCATCCCAATCCCCATGACGCCATTTTCCCCGGCGATCCGATCAATCCGGCATTTCGTTAGGGAAAAACTAGGGTTATAATCTCGAAGATCATTACTGCTTCAGTACTTTACAGTGTAGATGAGAGCGAAAGTTGGTTTGTCTGTTCAGTAATGGAGTTCTTTCTTTCTTTGTTCTCTCTCTAATTCTCAGGGAGGGAGATAAATGAGAAAGACGACCGCAACGGCGTCGTTTGATTTGGACTGAGTCGACTTAAAAGCCAGAGAGCCAAACGACGGCGTTTGAAGGTTGACTTTTCATTTGGTAGTTATTTTCTCTATTATTTTTAATACTCCCTCTGTTTCAAAATAAGCTTCACCCATTTTTTTACGATTTTTAACAAACATGTTTAAATGTTAATTTGTTTAATTACGTATAATAATTATAAATAAATAATTTATTTAGAAACTACTTACTACGATAAATTAAACAATATCACATACGATAATGTTATTGTTATTTATATATTTATTCAAATATGTGGTCAAAGCTTGACAATGTAAACTGTCAAATAGTAAGTGTGCAGTTTAGTTTGGTAAAGATAGAGTAGTATTTATTATTCTTTGAATCCTTTATTTCAATGACATTTTCAATCTTGTGCTTGTTAACATTATATATTTTGTCATTTATTTAAGTATTTGAAATCAATCATTTAAATATGCTAGGAAAACGCAAATGAGTGAAATTGACATTCAACCTAAGTACCTTTTAGCAATAACTATCATATTGCAATTATATCTAAATTACATATCAACCAAACTGATCACCAATCAATAAAAAATTGTAACATCACCCTAGGGATATCAACTTGCTTCCCGAAAAAATCATGACCACTTGCCAAAAAGTAGCGTATCACGCATCAATATCACCGCAGCAAACAGGGATATTCTAACCGGTTGTAGAACCACTTGATCCGATCTATGTTGTCCAAACTATAAACACCTTGAAAAACAACTAACCCAAATTAATGGAAACCCAAAAACAAAACCACAAACGAAATTGCAAACACACGATCTATCCAACCAGGTCGAGAACAAAACATCAATGTGAGCAACTAAATCGAGTTATCATCATGAATACAACGATTTGGTCGAACAACAAAACTAATCTGCGGAAATAAATCTCACAGTTATTCAATAACAAAACATGAAGTAAAATAAACCGTTGCTCCCGGGGAAAAAAGAATGAAGAAGAAGGTCCGTGGCAAGAGAGGGTTAGAGAGGGCTGTTGCAGAATCCTTCTCTGTACTTAATTAGATAGACTCAAATGTATAAATAAATTTGATTTGATCAATTTGGATTATGTAAATCAGATACGCGAAAGCAGGAAACAGCAGCAGCAGCAGCAATCTAATGAACAAAGGAACCCAATGCAAGTACAATACCAATTAGGGTTTAAGAGCAAATGGAATAATTATAACATTTACGGCTAATGAAGTTCAATCTCTCAGCTCTACATTAGCTGAGGCAAATATCTCCTTCAACCTCTCTTTCACGCCATCACCCGCGAAAATGAAGTTAACAGCTTCTCTTGCAAATTTGTACATCTCCTTCTTCCCAATACCTTAGTATCATCAGTCGAAATGAAGTCGAGTCAAATTCACATGAACTGAACAGAAAAATAAGTGTTTTGAAAGATAGAAACGATAAGCTAAATTTCATCAAATAACTGAGGGCCTAAAACTGAGCTATTGGAGAATGTTATTTCTTACCGAATGTGGAAGAAGCGAGGCTGAACTCATTTGACAAACTAGTTGAGAATACGCCACTGTCATCAGTGCACAGAGTCATTGGATGTTTTGATTTGTACAGATCAGCTAAGAGAAGAAAATCCGCGGTTATGTAAGCGAATGAGGTACTCTACAATTGAACTTTATGACCTATACGAAATGAGAAAAGATGCAGTGTTTGAGATTGTATACCAAAATGGTGTAAATCCAAGGAGGGAATTGTTTCAGTTCTGATGTTAGAGGTCAAACAGATTTCAACCTGTCGTGATATGCGAGAGCAACAGCCATGCCAATTTACAAAGAGAAATACGGATATTAGCACCAGAATCTAGAAGAAGGGACAATTGGATCGATCATTTTCATCATTCCAATCCTACATTCCAAAGTCTAGGAAGAATCGCATCTTTCAGTAAAGAACCGACTAAAAATAAGAAATTAAGTTGTATAACTGTATTGACATAATGAAATGCGCACCGGGATCTTATATGACTTTAGCTTTCGCCAATGTTCTTCTTCGAGAAAACAAGCATGGCCGATCCTTCCGGGAACAAAATCGAGCATGGCATGGACTTCTTCTGCATTGGGTACCTAGAAGCAGTGGGTTACGGGAAAGATTGTCAGAAAGGCGTGGAATGTAATTGCAACGAAAGCTAGAGTAACAGGGACAAGCTGAATGAACCTCCCCACAGTGAAGAGTTACAGAAAGCCCTTCCTCCCTAGCATACTTCAAAGCAGGTAAAAATGTTCTCCTAGAGTTCAGAAAAGTGATGCAAACTTCAATACAATGTAGTGATAAATATGCTTTCCTACTTGATCACGAGTTTTTATTTAAGGAATAATATGGTACCATTCACCAACGACTGGATTCCCAGAAAGGTCGATTCCCACAACCCCCGCATGCTTCATTTTTACTGCAAGCTTAACCTGGATAATGTCAACAGAGAGAAGGTAAGAGCATTAGCCTTTAATAAAAATGTGAATCTCAAAATCTCGATGTTATAATGCTAACATACAGTTTCCATTGCAGCTTCAGTTGACTCACGCCTATCAATACTTAAAAGAAGCCTCACATATATCTTTTTCCTGCCAGTCACACTGCAAATATCGGTCGTTGGATGAGAATTCTCAGTTGTTTCAGCATCTACTTTCGGACCAAAATCAACATCTACATTCTCGACACTCTTCAAACCATCTAAGACGGCTTGCAAGTAAGACTCTTTGCTCATTCCTCTTGATTCATTCCTCTACATCAAGACACAAGACAAGACAATTACTTTTGTAAGAGAGAGTGGGGTTGGGGGTGCTATACCAGCCTACTCTGTGATAAAACCACCAGGCCACAATATTATGCGTGGTACTAGTTCTAAAGCTTGACGACTCCATTGTGCTTATTTATCTACTCACAACTTACCTTTGGAGTTGTTCTCAATTCCAAATACACCACATTCTCAGCAGAAAAATCTTCCACGACCTGCAAGCCGAAACACATGGAATCACATTGCATAAAGACCACGGCGCAACCACAATCTTTCACGGACTTCCTACCTCTTTAGTAATTCTTGTAACAGTTCTGTGGTCAGTGGTAATCAGGTGGATTAAATCAAACAACTTGAACACCTCAACAAGCGACCTATCACCTGATATGAAGAAAACAACTCATTCCTGTAGTAATTCATAACTCGGGAAAGATCTCGGTTTGAGGGCAAAAGTGCAAAGGGACATACTTTTCAAAATGACCTGCTCAACATCCGAGAAAACTACACTTCCCTTTTCCCCCAATTCTCCGGCAAGTTCCCTGCCCAGAAGCCTCACCTCAGTAAGCATACATATAGTTTCTACACAGTAAGAAACATGCAAAACCACCAGAGAAGAAGGCGGAACAGGGAAAATGAGCCCTAAAAAGGGGCCATTTTACAAAGTATGCCCACTGAACATTACATATTATAGCTCATGGGAGAAGGCAAACATAAACAGAATCACCGCTTTATATTACCACTCCTAAACTTCTAAATGTCAACACCGAAACTAAAGTTATCCAGATTGACATCAACTGGCAACAAATTCACAAACTTTCTCATCTTCACATACTTAAGACTCCATCTACCAACAACAAAAGATTAGATAAGTCCATGTGTATTTTCATCCAATCCAAAACATAGAAGCAATAAGAAAGGGTGGATACCAACACTGAAGCTTTCAAGAATGAAATTATAAGGCAACATTTTCACACAAAATTTCAACTTTACAGCTTAATATGCACAAACAAGAGGAAACCATGGGTATTTTCATCTAATCTACAGCATACAAGCCATATTACAAGGCCAATACAAAAACTGAAGCCATCAAGATTGAAATTTAAAGCCAACATTTTCACACAAAATTTCTACTTTACAGCTTAATACTCCCTCCGTCCCTGCAGTTTTGGCATGTTTTTTGGTCAACTTTCTCAGACCATGTTTGACCATCAATAACTTTAATTACGGGTATTAATGGTACATTAAAATTTGATATTTAGAAACTAGGTCGACATAGGAGTCTAACAATAACTCACATTATGATATTATAGTCTATATAATAATTGAAATTTATGGTCAAACATGGTCTGAGAAAGTTGACCAAAAAGTGTGTCATTTTCTTTGAGATGGAGAATAGAACAATGGCTCTCTTTATTTGAAAAATTTTCAACGCATGTTTGACCGCCGATAACTTTAATTTCATACAATAATGAACTATAAAATTTTACTTTTTAGAAACTAAGTGTTACGAAGAATCCAAAAACACCTCAAATGACGTCCAATATTATATGCAATTAAAGTTATTGATGGCCAAATATGCCTTGAAATTTTTTGCTATCAAACGGAGCCAATGTTAGAAACCGGTGAGAGTATGACATTCACACATCATTTTTTACTGCTGACATTCATCCATAATTCCACATCACTTTCTAAAATTAATTGAAAATGTAGCATTTTATAAAGTCAATTCTCAATTTACAATGCACATCTCTTCCTCTATTTTCAATGTTCTTTCTATATTTCAATACATTTTAATAATGAGTAAATTAATCATACCATATTTATGAGGATGCACATTCATCATGTATTCTTAATCTTCATTTATTAGGGAAATTCTTTCATAATGCATTAAAAAAATTCAATATATATACTCCCTCTAGTCCTCTATTTATGTCCTTTTTTGACATTTTCTCAAGGCATGTTTGACCACCGATAACTTTAGTTGTGTCTAATCACAAATGATAAAATTTTACTTTTCAGAAACTACACGTTACGGAGAATCCAAAGACATCTCACATGATGTATGTTATTGTATATAACAAAAGTTATCGATGGTCAAACATGTCATGAAAAAAATTACGGTCAAACGAGGCCATAAACAAGGGACCAGGGGGAGTATTTAAAACATATAATATTTACTATTTATTTCTATATACTCCCTCCATCACACTTTAAACTTCCTAATTACTTTTTGCACAAATTTTAATACAAGTATATGTGGCATCTTTTTAATGAGTGATGAGAGTGAGCCTACATAAATCAAATGAAATGAAGAGTTATGACCACATACTTATGCCTAAATGTAGAAAGTTGGACGTGCCAAAAAAGAAAATAGGAAGTTTAAAGTGGGACAGGGGGAGTAGTTTTTAAAAGGCAAAGTACCATACCTAATCCTATGATACCTGATATAAACTAGCAAGCAGGTTTTTTATTTGCTTAACATTCTCCTATGAAATGCTAATACAGTCTTATAGAAATGTTCAAGCAAAGAATAACAACTTTACTATATCTGAAGCTGAATTCCTTAGTCGAGAGTACATAATAAATAGATTCACAAATATCAACAGAAAAGATTGCCTAATAAATCAGCCATCTACAGAAGTATTGAGCAAAAGCTTAAAGAGGCTTTGGATAAAGGGGTCCAGGATAAGAGAACTGTACCAAGAATTAAGTCTCTTTGTGCCTACTCACTGCCAAGTCAAAATAAAAAAAACGACTAAGGCTTGGAACTCATAGCTTTCTTCAGCTCCTTTTTAGCTGCAGATTTGGCCAGTGAGCTTGGTTTCATCACACTTTTAGGATTTAAAGCCTTCCTGATCTTAAACACAGCCCATGCAGTTCCAAAGGCATGCCCTGCAGCATCAAGCCCGTCATTAGTTGCCTTAGCTGCTTCATCCCCATACCTGCAGAACAAAAAAAAACACCACCTCATATAGTACTGTACTTCCAGGAGATAATATATAAAAAAAGTAATAGCTGCTAGAATCTTTTATAAACTTGCTTATATGATTCTAGTAATCATAATCATAGATCATACGAATCAAATATTAACCACGTACAGATGTCTCCATAGTATCGCACTGTTACTTTTCAAAGGCATCTTTTATAAGATAATTGTTAGGTTAAAAAGAAACAAAAATCTTCCAGGAAACTAAATCAAAATGCTCGATATGACTTTCATACACACACTGTAGCTATAGTCAGTCATGGCACATGAAACAGTCTCTCGGCAAACACACACACACTGTAGCTACTAATTAAGTGCTTTTCATTCTTAATCTATATGAAAATTTTAATGTGAGACATTTCAGAATTACCTTTGGGAGACAAGTCCAGTTGTCACAGTAGAAGAGGTTGACATTACATTCTTTCCAGCTACCTCAACAGCATCACATATTTTACCTGATAGAAGCACAGGAACACGTCTAGACATATGCATACAGGAACCTAAATTGTACAATTTACAAAGACAAGTAGCATGTATAGTAAGCATGAGTTTTGGCTACACAAAAGTCACAGAAAGTTTTGTAGGAAGAAAGTAAAAGTGTACATCTAAATTCTCTTCATGTCATCCTTAAATGTGCAAAGCTCTTCACTAAATTTTTTGTCAATGGCTGCTTCAATCACTTCCAGTAAGTCCACCTTTAAAGTTCACCAAGCCTTAGTTAGCAGAATAGCTTCATGCCTTATTTTGTTCATTCTGAAACTGGTCAGCAGCGAACCACACTAGCATCTTATTTTATTTAGTTCAGTTGTCATCTTATTTTATTATAAGACCTTTTTGTGTCCGTTATATGATCCCGAATTGCTCACTAGCATCAACTGAAAATTCTTCATTTCTTTCTGGAATTCAAAAAAAAAATTACTTCAAGAAATAAAGACAATAATCTACAGTGAAGCACGAGGAAGGGAAGGTAAGAATTCATCAAAAGTTACAGAGATAGTGACTGGAAATAATGATGCACATACTGAATCCAT
Organism: Rubia peregrina; assembly: GCA_032355705.1. Classification (NCBI taxonomy): domain Eukaryota; kingdom Viridiplantae; phylum Streptophyta; class Magnoliopsida; order Gentianales; family Rubiaceae; genus Rubia; species Rubia peregrina. The sequence continues at coordinate 16,501,396 of JAULKK010000006.1, forward strand.
CCAGAGAGGCAAGGATCATTTCTCCTGGTAAAAGGCCGAAGAACTTATTTCCAGCTTTAGAGTTTGCTATAGAACTGGTGAAGAAACCCGAAACCTTCACAACGCCGGAAAGAACCCCAACAGCTACCTTCTCAGTCATCTTCGTAACTTTCTTAACCCTTCAAAACAAAAACAAGCATTGTAATCACAACCAATACACTATTGATTCAACTTATAAGCATAACACTCCTTCACATTCCTAGAAATGAAAATAATCACAAGAAAATGTGCACAATCACACTACCTCTCTATCCTTTTCAAAGTCTCAGGACTAACTTCGGTTTTCTTCCCTGTTGTCATTCTTGCCTTCAAAATCTCATTTCCCCATTTCAACCTATCCACAGTTACATCTCCACACCACAGAATCCCCTTTATCAACTTCCCTGATCCCGTTGCCACGAGCTTGGCCGCAGTCCCGCTATAATCCTCCACATTGGGTGCCAGAGTCGTCCAATACGCGGCGCAGCGCTCTTCCATAATCTCCTTCTTCTTATCAGAAGCCAAATCCGCCGGAGACACCTGTCCCGCCACCGCCCCGCCCAGCTCCACGACCACCTTTTCATCCACCTTCTGTACCGAAAACAAACTGGACATATTCAAAATCCCATCCAACTGCTTCAGTGACTCCTCCTGCCCCTTGGACGCAATCGTCAGTCCGTAATTCAATGAATTCAACGAGTCATTATCCTTAGCATTGTAATTCTCCTTTTTGCTTTTATTTTTATGTTTCTTTTCTTTTTCGCTTTTTTCATCGGAATCATTTGGCGCCGAGAAAGAGAAGAAGTAATGCGACTGGTCGAGTTTGACCGCGGCCAGGTCCCTGGTCAACGGCCACTGGATCTCATTGGCGACACTGGCGAGAACGGCGACTGTATTGTCCCCCTGGCGGAGTCGGTGGATGACCAGATCGCCGATAGCGAGCTCGACGGAGTACTGCCGGTCGATCAAATGGAGGATGGCGCCGGGGACAGTGAGGAGGGTCTCCTCGACGCATTCCGGCGGCGCGGAAGGGGAATAGTCGGAGTTTCCGTGGGCGGCGGGATCGCCGTCCGGGAAGAGGTTCTCGACCAGATCTTCCATGTCAATGGTGGGGTATAGGGTGGCGCGTGAGGAGGAGGAGGAGGAGTGGGGAACGGCGGGTTCTGGATCCGAATCGATGATTTGGGTCCGATTTTGAGACGCCATTGATGGATCTCCAGGCAGGAATCCCAGGGCTTTTCTGGTTTGGGAATTGGGGAAGATGAAGTGAGAATGATGTTGCCAATCTCATATTGCCACGTCAGCACGTCATTTCTATATTAACCGTTGACTAAATTGTTTTTTTGGTCCTAGAGATACACCATAATACCATGTTTTGGTCCGCGAGAGCAAAACCACGTACAAA
>JAULKK010000006.1:16537861-16549431 GCA_032355705.1 Rubia peregrina
AATAATATTTATATTATTTATTTATACATGACAAAGTCTTGTTTTAGATCGGCTAACTGTTAAATGAGGACATTTTACAATTAGTGACAATAATAAGGTCATTTGATATTTACTTTTATTTATTGCAATGAGATACATATAATTATGATAGCCTTTTTAGATAAATTTCAACATATAAATAATTACTTTTTAAATAATTTTAATGAAATATTATACAAATAATCCAATTTTATTGTATTCATTATTTAACGATTTCTAACTATGTCATATACTTTTCCTTAGATGTCTAAACTTTAACATTTAAAATATTTTTTTTTCAATTTAAATGTAAGACACAAGATATAAAAAAAACGTAATCCTAATATTTGAATTAATAATATGGCGCAATGCGATTTTACTCAACTAGTTTTGTTGAAACCAAAATCATCCACTTTTCTACATTTGAGAAACTTGCTTTTAGCCTAAATTAGGTAACACCCGTACTTTGAACGGACTGTGAATTTGAATATTAATTAATAAATAAATTATTTTTAAATATAAATTCATTAGTTAATATAAATATTAACAAGTGCTAATTTAGCAAAATAACATTATCATTATCAACTTTCCATGAAATATGAAAAATTATCAAAGTTTTGAACATTTGATTGTAATATCGTGCCATTGCACATTTTATGATAAAAATATATATGAGAATTTTTTCAAAAAAATTAAAACTTTTAAATTAGATGATAGTTTTTACTAATTAAACTTAGTGCAATTGAGCTATAGATGACCATTTTATTCTTCTTCCAATATTTTTTAAATATATTGTGATTAATTGATAACATTGTGCTATATTTCGACCAAAAAAGACATTTTAGAGAAAGTGTTTTTTTAAAAAATGTTCTCGGGAAGATCAGAAAATAAAAACTTCCGTGGTCAGCAATATTGTACTCTGTAAATGAATGGACATTTTCGGCAGAACCAGTGGTTGAACCATACACGATCATATAATGAGAAGCTCATTTATAATTATAAAAAATTATGTATGTTAGATCTAATTTTTTTAAAATTAGGAGTATATTGTTAGCGATCCATGATTAATTGATTGAATTAGAAATATATAAAATATATTTTTTTAAAAATTTGATCCAAAAGATACAAATTCATAATCTTAGATTAAAAAAATATAATCTTAAACTATCAATATTTTATAATTATTAATTATACAGATTAAAGAAATTTAAATTTATGATATTCTAAATTTAATATTAATATTAAAATATAATATACCTTGATGCATTAATTTTTATGACAAAATCTTGAGAAAAGCCGCATTTCCATTGGCATATGGAACACATGCAATAGTTTAAATAGAATTATAGAAAGGTAAAAAGTTTTAGTTGCTATGCAACGTGCAGTAGTTATAAGTTTATGACCCGATTAATGTAACCCAAATTTTTTATCTTGATTTCTTATAATTTGCAATTTAAACCTTGGTGCTTCACATAATTTATGGAAAAATGGTATTTCGAGAGACAAACTCATTTTTTAATACTATTACCAATCACATATTGATATGTACTAAAATATGCAATTCCTAAATATTAGTTACCAAAAACAAAATAAATTCATATAAATAGACAAAGTATTGGGAAATACCGCTTTTTCATAGGAATATGGGAAAATAGAATTACAAAAAGGTAAAGGCTTTTAGTTGCAATATTAAAAAATTTGATGCAACGTGCAGTAATTATAAGTTTATGACTCGATTGATGCAATCTGAAAGTTTTATCTTAATTTTTTATAATTTGCAATTTAAATCTTTGTCGTTCCATAATTTATGGAAAGACCAACTTCAAGAGACGGACTCTAAGAAAAATTGTAAATAAAATTTACAAAGTGTTAAATAAACCTAGGGGTGGAAAAATAGATCCGTAGCCCGTGGGTTATCTCTATTTTTAAACCCGGGTGAGTATGTGTAAAATGGTAATGAATTAAATGAGTAATGGGTTAAATGAGTATTTAAAAAATATGGGTTGGGCGGTTTGAGTTTGCGAGTTCAACGCAGGTATACTCCTATGGGTAAACCTGCAGGTTTCAACCCAAATGTGTTTATATACAAACCTATATGAGTCAATATATGGGTTGAAATCCGCGGGTTCACCCATATGGGCTGATAAACCCATATGGGTTGAAATCGGTGGGTTCACCCATATGAGTCACTATATGGGTTGAAACCCCCGCGAGTTTACCCATAATTTGGGTTCAAGCCCACATATTTACCCTTTTTTACCTATGTGTTGAATATTTTTTTACCCGCGGGTTGGCGGGTTTTAACCCGACCCATTTTGACCCATCATAAAATGGGTCAATACCCATAATTTTTAGTAACCCATATTATCAAACCTATATTCGACCCGACCTCCCATTTGCCACCCATAAATAAACCATTGAAAGTATTTACAAATAAAATCTTACAATACTATATTTACTATTTATTTAAAGCATTTTATACTGATTTTTATCTCAAAATAAAAATTTATTAGAAGCACTTATTATTATGTAAATAAAATTTATTCCATCTATTATTCTATATATTTAACATAGTAATTTTAGATAATTTTGTAGGCAAATTAAATTACGTGGAAAAAATTGACTGCAGTGAGTCAAAAAAAAGAAAGATGAAATTGATTCACTTATTAGCCTGAAATGAAGTTTGATAATATTAAAAAGATAAACTGAAATAGAAAGTGTATCAAATTTAAAAACATATATTGTAAAAAATAAGTATTATGAAAGAATTCCCTAACAATTGAAGATTGAGAATACAAAAGGAATGTGCATTATCATAAATATGATATGATTAATTACTCATTAATTAAAAACATTGAAGTATGTGAAGAATATGAAAATGGGGGAGAGATTTGCGTTGTAAATTGGGGATTGACTTAATAAAATATTACATTTTCAATTAATTTTAGAAATCGACGTGAAATTTTGTATGAATACCATGGGACAAAAATTATGTGTGAATGTCATGTGGTAAAAATGACTTTAAATATATATATATATATATAGTCCATAGATATTAGATATTAGTGTCAATAGCTTTGTTGAAGCATTACTCTCTAGTCTCTTTCAATCCCATTGAACTTCAGTTTAGTTGTTATAAACATAGCAAATGACTTACCATTGTCCACCTTTGACCCTTTATTTTTTTAAAATACTTTTGGTCCCTCATCTTACAAAACAACATAATCGTGGCCCCTCCGTCAGGTTACTCCGTTAAGCTAGGTTTTCATTGAAATTTTAATGGCAAAAATGTCATTTCACAATTTTCTTTTCCCCTTTTCCCTTCCCTTTTTCCCACTCCACCGCACCCACATGAAACCACCACCCTCCACCTAAAATTGCCGCTGTCCCATTTGAAATCGCCACCCTCCACCGTCGGGAACCGCCCTTCGCCACCGGAAATCGCCCTCTACCACCTGCTACCCTTGAAACCCTGTCGCCACCTGAAACCCTCCACTCTGCCACCTTAAAACCCCCCACCTGCACATCAGAGGTGGGATCTGCGATGTGAATTTGGCTCTCGTTGTCGAGGAACTCATCCGCGTCCGACTATGATGAATAGTTAGGGTTCACCGAGTCACCGCCGTCTTAGAGTCGAGTCAGGTCTAACAACTCGGTCCCCTGCTCCATAAGCATTTTGAACTAGTCTTCGAGCCTCTGAACATCGAGAGCAAATCCTCGGCGCGATCGAGGATGGAGGAGACCTGTTTGTCATCGGCAAACGACGTCCACTCCGCTACACGCGGCGGTTAACTCGTCGACCGACGCAGATGAGTTCCCCAATGATGGGAGGATTTTGTAAACCTGAATCCGACTCCGACGAGGATTGTGCGAACCTAAATCCGACGAGGATTGTGCGAACCTAAATCCGACTCTGGTGAGGATTCACCTTCTGCTCTAACTTACCCAGTTGCGACGAGGATTGTGCAAATTTAAATCCAACTCCGAAGTAATGGAGACCCAGATCGGAGAGAAGGAACCGCCAGTGCATGGGAGGGGTCTAGGTTGTATTTTTTTTAAAAAAGTGGTTGGGTTGTAATTATGAGGGGGGCTAGGTTGTAACTTAGAAAGTTATGGGCTAGGTTTGTATAAAAAGGGTGAAAAGTTAATTTTCCCCTAAACTAAAGGAGGAAACTTTATAGTTAACAGACTTGTCTGACGGAGGGGCCACGATTAAGCTGTTTTGTAAGTTAAGGGGTCAAAAGTGTTCAAATGAAAAGATAAGGGGGTAAAAATGGACGACGATGATAGTTGAGGGGTCAAAGAAATGATTTGCTCTTATAAATATTATAAATGTTCTTTTATAACCCTTAATTGTTTGATAAATGCGGACATAAATCTCAGTTTTTCAAATGTGCTACTCCCTATATACCAGGGAAACCTGTAGAGATAGAAAATCTTCCCTTTTAATTTTCAAGGTGTGAAAAGTCCAATATACCCTTGTCTTCTAGCTTTTAGATTTGCTCTCCCTTCGTCCTCCACCTCCCCGCCTCTCTCTGCACCCTCCCCCTCTGCGTCTGCGCCTCCCTTCACCTCTCCATTCCCTTCCGCCCTCTACCTCTTCCTATTTTCCTCTCTCCTTACGAGTCTCCATTTGGGTGGTGGATTTGAATTTTCAGAACAGATCTTGGGCTGGCCACCACGGGAGCCGGTTTGGTTCAAAAATAGTTCCGATGAATAATATGGTGGTGATAGAGAGGGAACCAGTGGTGGATCTGTAGGGGAAGTTAGAGGTTGAGTGAAGTATGCAGATTTTTGAGTGAATTTTCAGATTTTAAATTCTGTAAATTTTAACTTTTGAGGGGTAATAATGTCTTGTGATGTGCTGAATATTTCCTTAAAAGGGGAAGTGTGCATATTTGTTTGGAACAGACAAAAAAAGAGTAAAAAGTGCAAATTTGATTGGGAATGGAGGGAGTAATATAATCCTATTTTCTTGTAAAAAGTTAGACAAAAATTGTTGCTGTCGATTTAATATGAAGAAAAATAAATAAATTACCACAATTTTAAAGTGAAAAACATATAATAGAAATCGACCGAACCGGTCCGGATTGGTAAAAAATTGAAATTATTCTTGTCCAATCCCGCTCCAAAGTATCCAGTAACTGGTTCGATATCTGATTTGTGATTTTTTGTAATTCTAATTCTGGTTCGATCCGATCTCGAACCAACAAACAACCCTAGTGACCAATAATGCTAATTGCAATTAAATTTTCAGAAGGACAACTTGGTCATTTTCACATGGTTTTGTTTATCTGTAATAGATTGTTTTCCCCTATACACACTATATTCATGTTAATAATGTTCTCAACAATTCCTCTCCTAGAACATGACAATCTCAAATTTTATAATTCATCAAATTTTAATAGTAATTACCATCAAATTATCAAAAATATTTTAAAAATATAGAAATTAATTTAATTTCTTTTTGATTTACGAGTTACATGCATATGTCTACGATATTAGTGGGCATGTAGTCTGTGTTTCATCACATGGAGCTCCAATCAACACCCACATCTTATTGACGGCTGTGACGACATTCCTCTTTATCAATAAGCGTTCGTATTGGATGTGTCTTCTCTTTTCTTTGTTTTTCTCTTTTCAAATTTCTCATATACAAATTACCGACCGCTATTCTTCTAATATGAAATGACATGACTATTGGTTCTTCACAAATTTCGACGCATGAGGAATTGCACGTGTTCATAATGATAGTGAGCGTACATTGCACGCTAAATCAGGGGATTACAATCAACACCTGTTTCCTATTGGCGAACATGATTGACATTTCCCTCTGTGTTCACATCAAATGTGCCTATTATCTATATTTTCCCCTTTTAGATTCTATTTGTTTGCTTTTACAGTCAACACTCGCTTCCTACTGGCGAGATTGGTTGCCCAAAGACAAATTTTTTTTCATTCACAAACTGATCACTGTGTGACTTGACCGTAGCTTCTCTACAATCCAGGGAACTCGAGACTCGGTATCTATATATAAAAACTGCAAAGATAACCTAAATATCTCATAATTCCATAAATGTTGAAATTATTAATAATTGTCTAAATAGAAAATTTTGAAAATAGTCTTTCATCAATCGCTCTCATCTTGGACATCTTTCAATTTTCAATCACTTATTTTTCTTTTCTTTTCTTTTCTTTTCGTTCAATTAATTTAATTTTTATTACCGTGTGACACATACAGAGACACGAAGAGGTACATATTTCTTACAATTACAAGTTCCGTTGATGAAAAGGGGAAACAGTAACACGTTGTCCTTGGGCACTTTCCCAAAATATAAGCTGTTTTGCAGATCTCATCTCCGTAACGGAAACACGGGTCGCACCTCTACTGTGTGCCCGTTTTTATTATCTTCCCCCGCCCCTTCAAAAAAAAAAAATCATTCACAAAAATCATCACTCAATTCTTCTCCGTTCTCTGTAAAACCCTACCTTTCGTATGCTCTGTAACGCGCCGTCTTCCGCCGTCGTTCGCGGTGGCCGCAGCCGCTGCTTCTGCTGCTTCGAAAAAACCTAGCTTCTCTGACTGATTTTCCCCGATTTCATGGAAGGAGCGAGATACGAGAATTCTAGAGCGATTGGTGGCGCTGGAGGTATCGGTAGCGGGAACTCCGGCAGGACGATGGCGGTGGGGAGCGACGCGGCTTTGAAACCGCTGGCGGCGACTCCGATCGTGGACCGGTTCAGGGCCATGGTGAAGGAGCGGGAAGAGGAGGTCAGGGTTTCTGATGACGACGTCGTTTTTCTGAGTAGCGAGGAAGTCGTGGGGATTTACGAGGCGCTGCTTGGAGAGCTGACGTTCAATTCGAAGCCTGTGATTACTGACCTCACGATTATCGCCGGCGACCAGAGGGAGCACGGCGAGGGCATCGCCGATGCTATTTGCGCGCGGATTATTGAGGTAGGGTTTTGTAGGGACCGCCTGAGGAGTGTGTGTCTGTTGTCTGTGTTGTAACGGTGTTGTTTAGAGAGTGTAAATCAAGTTTGAAAGAAAGATTACTGAGTTTCGATTTCGTGTTGCATTCTTTTTTTAATTCTTCTGTTAGTCAATTGTTCCAGTACAATCTCAATGCGGTTACTAGTAATACTGCAACTATCCTCGCTGGGAACACTCCATTACACAAGCATTCATCACACACAAGTGTTGACTAACTAATGCTCCATCAAGAAAATTACCATTTGTAAAATTAAGTTCAGAAGTTTCAGCAGTGACTAACAATGTTGAGTTTTTGATATTCTCTATGTGATCAAGTTGTTATCTTTTACTGATTCGATAGTTTATATATAATTATCAATTGGCATGGAGAGGAATTTTGTAGGTATGTAGAGGAACTTGGTAGTATTTCATTGTAATGGGAAGTTCATAGTAGAAAATGGCCGGTTGGCTGTATGTTTTTTTAAGCACCATGTTTTTTTTATTTGTCATTGATTGGGACCAGATTTCTTATTCATTGGCCTGATTTCTTTACAGTCAGACTGCCGTTCTGTTCAGCCTGATTTCCTTACAGCATTGAATTCTTCCTTTATTGGAGTAGCAAGGGTATATTTTTCCACAGCTCTATTTGACTATGGTCCACTCTAATCTTGTGTTGCCTCTGGTTGTGGTGGCCATCGAGGATCATATGCTATGGAGAGTTCAGTTGCGTTATATTGCAGATGTTATGCAGTTTAGTCTTTTTTTTATAGCATTTCTTTCTATGCCTGGATGTGCCATAGCTTGACATGTTCTGCTTACTGTTATTGGCTGTCTTATCTATTATCCGATGGAAAACAAAAATGAAGGTGGTTGCTGTGTTATATTTATGATTTCTTAATAATCATATTTTGATAATTTTAAACATTGCTTGCAGGTACCAGTTGAGCAAAAACTTCCCTCTTTGTACCTCTTGGATAGTATTGTGAAGAATATTGGAAAAGATTATGTGAGATACTTCATTGCCCGTTTACCAGAGGTTGGACAATATTTTTGTTTATTTTGTTTTTATAGCATTGATGATTGACTTTTTATCATCTGTCTAACTTCTAATCACATCTTACTTATTCTTGTGAGAAGGTCTTTTGTGAGGCATATAGGCAAGTGCACCCCAGTATGTATAACTCTATGCGCCACCTGTTTGGAACCTGGTCAGCGGTGTTCCCTTCGGCTGTACTCAGGAAGATTGAGACCCGCCTGGGATTTACTCAGGCTCTGAACAATCAATCTTCTGGTGGAAATTCCTCGAGAGCTTCTGTGTCTCCACGGTCAACTCATGGCATACATGTGAATCCAAAATATTTGGAGGCAAGACGTCAATTTGGGGATGGTACTGGAGAACCGGTAAGATATTATCTGATTATTTGTAAATTTATCTATTTTTGATGCTTTATCTTTTGCTGTTCGTTTAGTTGTCGAACTCTGTTATAGGAATTTGGACACTTTAATGTTTAAACTGGTTACAAGTTTCTGCAAAGTCCTCAACAGGTTTGAATTCGAGCTTTTACATGGTACTCATTAGTCATTTCACATATAGGTTTATGATTACTTTGTTAGATGGAACTTATAATATGCCTTCATTTGCTGAAATTAGCAGGTGGAAAATCTTAGTTTCCCATTGTTTGAGATAGTTATGACTTGGTTTTATCCAATGGTTGTTGGATTTGTCTGGGCTAACCATTGATGCATGTTTTTTAATAGGATTTGGGGGTTACAATAGTGTTCCTGATGGGGATCAGTGGAGTAGAATTACCAAGTTTTATAAGGGAAAAGTATAATAAACTTCAGTAGTTTATTCTAGAAGGTTTTTCTTTATTATTTCCTTATTTTTAGCATCAGTTTTTATATGTTTCCTTTTAGTATAAGGAATCTGTTTAGGTTATGGTTTAGGAAACTAGTAGGGATTTCTATTTCCTACTAGGATTTACTTTTCTAGCTATAAATAATGTATCTCTTACCGAGGAATTCACAGATTGAGATTAATAAAATTTTCTTGCAATTTACATTGTGATTATAAGTTGTGTGATGCAACTTAACTTTTAGGTGATACTCCTAAAAGATCCCGAGGTGTGACACCAAGGGTTTTTGAGTGATTCCTAAGTTTTATCTGTTTCCTGCAGTTCTTCCTTCTACCCTACTGCCATAAACTTCTTTTACCTACTCTAAAGCCAAGTATAAACCTAAGATCCGTTGTAAGCTTGTGCTACACTAGTGCTGCATCAGTTCCTCTTCTTTGTGCTAATATTCTGCCTTCGTCTTTTAGAGGATTCTGTTGAAGACATCATTTAAATTGAAACTTGATGACTTGTTCTCAGGCTGGAAGTGAACCTTTGAGCTCAAGGGGTCTTGCAGGCCCTAGTGCCTCTGGCTTTGGAGCTGCGAAGCTTCTTCCATCTTCTGGTGCCAGGATTGCGAGGTCATCATCTCCTTATGGACTGAAAAATGCAAGGTCATTGTCCCCTCCAGCAGATACTGATGCTTCCCCCCAACGAGCAGCCAAAAGGGCCTCCCCATCTCATCCTGGATTTGACTATGGGTATGGTAGAACTGGCAGACATGACGATGCAAATGAATTGCAAAGGAATATCTTTCCGGATGAGACCAATCTGAAGCCTGAGACTTCGGCATATAGGTACAGCAATGGTATCGATCTTCAACGGCCTAGAGCTTTGATCGATGCATATGGTATGGATGACAGACTGAAGTCTCAGAAGGGTAAACATCCAAAGGTAGATCCTTCCAATGTAAATGGCATCAGCAAAAGTGCATCTTTTAAGACATGGCAAAATACCGAGGAGGAAGAATTCAACTGGGCGGATATGGCTCCATCTTCTGGGGATATTGGACGTGGTAATGATCTCTTATCATTATCTGTCCCACCTCCTGGTTTGGGGAAAAGGCCTGGTGTTGGAACATACCCTGATTCAGCTCCCGGTGTTTCGGATCATAACAGCAATTGGTCTAAGCACACCCAGCTTACCGTACTTAATGGCATGACCTCAGGGTCTGAAGTCTCTGCAATTCATGTATAGTTCTTTGTGCTTTATCATCCTTACTAATTTGCTTTGGAAACAGTTTTGAGTAATTAATCTTGTTCTGTGATACATTGTATGTACCAACATTTTTACTAGTAGTTTAGGTTGACAGCGTTTTCGACCTAGTTATTCATTTTAAATATGATGCAGTTTTCCTGTAAACTAGTGTTTTTATTATAAAGTGCAGTTATAACTTTTTGATTGGCCAGACAATGGGAAGTTAGATCTAAAATGTATATCATAATTGTGTCCTGCTTATGTAGAGTTCCTTTCTTTTCAAGCAATGTTACTTCTCCAGATATAGATCTGTTAATACTTCATGTGCTGTGCATGCTACTGTGTTTTGAACATTATTTTTTCAAAGGAAAAAGATTTTCCTGAAAAGATAGTCTTGTTTAAGTACTTACGACGGAGTTATCTTTTGCAGTCTGGTGATGTGAACAGGAGGCTTCCTGGGCTCCAAAATGATACTTTATCAACACAGCAGCACTTCAGTATCCAAGGGAATGGAAGGACACCTCAAGTTCCGTTTCCTGGAAATGGGATGCTATCTTCAATTGAAAAGGAGGCTGGTCTAGTTGGCAGTTTTCCCGGTGCAGAAGCACTGATTCGCCGGTCTCCTGTTGCTTCTACCTTTGGTCCAGGATTTGATCCCATGTCTCACGAAACAAAATCTAATGTTATGGTTGTTGCATCAGTGGGAGTGTTGACTCCTGTGGGTATGCAAACTTCATATCCTCAAGCTGGAGTAGCTGATTCTATAAAGCATGATAACCTTGGCTATCATCCAGAAACAGTTGGTCATCACAGAATGCACATGTCTAACTTTCCAGGGCAGCATTTGGGTGGTATAGAAAGCAATTCACATGTGCACATTCCCCGACCGCTTCATGGAAACAATCGTTTTCAACAGCAAGTTCGACCGCACATGAATTTTATGCGACCCCAAATGGCACATCCATCTCAGGAAGCTCGCCAGAATATGATTGTGCCTCTCCCCTTTGCTGCACCGTCACCTTCACTTAGGCCAACACTTAGTCCAACACTTAGTCATGGATATGTTTCACAAGGACATGCTCCTGTTCATATTGGCACTGGTTTATCAGGTCCAATTCCTAATGTTCAGTCATCTATGTCCGCTCCAGGTCCTACTAATGGGTCAATTCACTATCTAGGAGGAGCTTTACCTCCGCAGTTACCCCAGGGTTTCCCTGCTGCTCCCCAAATGCTACCACCAGCAGGAGCTAATCCCCCTGCGGGTAGTGCACTATCTGGTTTGTATGGTTCTCTCTTGGCCCAAGGTTTGATCTCGTTGGGCAAAGATGCTTCTGTGCAGGTATGTATTTGTCTGCAATGTCTGGTACACTTTACTCTGTTTTCAGTTTTGAAATTTACTAATTGTCTTTTATTTTTCTGATGTATAGGATCAAGTAGGCCTTGATTTCAATCCAGATGTTCTTAAGGTTCGTCATGAAGCAGCAATAACA
>JAULKK010000006.1:16554669-16577093 GCA_032355705.1 Rubia peregrina
AAATATTGTAGTGCACCAACCAAAGAGCGGTAAAGAGTGAGATTTCCGAATGGCTTACCATAAGTGCTGGAAAGCTGTGAAAAAACTACAAAGGGGATAGCTATAGGCGCTGATTCTTGCATTACGGCGTGCAATAAAATTTCCTTGGCATATCTGGCTTGACCAAGGAATAAGCCATCGGAATTTCGCACAACCTCAAAACCTAAAAAATACTGTAAGGCGCCAAGATCAGTGATCTTAAATTCTTGATGAACACGAGAAATGAACTTGTTGATGAGATGACCATCATTCCCGATAACAATAATGTCATCAACATAAACCAACAAATAAAGTAGAGAAGCATCTTGTGTAAAAACAAATAAGTAGTTATCCGCAAAACTGCATACAAAACCTAGGCCAACCAAAAAAGAACTAAATCGTTGAAACCAAGCACGAGGTGCTTGTTTCAAATAGTAAATAACCTTGCGCAAACGGCAAACAAAATCAGGACGCATATGATCTTTGTAACCAACAGGCTGCTCCATATAAACCGGGAAATCAAGAACACCATTTAAAAAGCATTCTTCACATCAAGCTATCGTAATGGTAAATTACGAGTGACAACAGGAGACAAAATAGTATGAACAGTAGACACTTTCACAACAGGACTAAACGTAAGATCATAATCAAAACCAGGTAACTGAGAAAAACCTTGAGCAATTAACCTAGCCTTATGCCGATCAAGTGAACCATCAGACTCGTACTTTAAACAATACACCCATTTAGAACCAACAACATTTACACGAGGAGGTCAGGGAACCAACTCCCGAGTCTGTTGAGTGCGAAAGGCATCATTTCATAATCCATAGCAGCAACCTAGTTCGGATCCTTAACCGTAGGTTGATGACTAGGAGGCTCGGTCTTTGCAAATAATGCACCCAATAAATAAGAAATGTCATAATCAGAAAAATTCTTGAAACTCAAAGAGCCAGTTCTTGAACGAATGGCCATCGGATACCGTGAAGAGTGGATCAAAATCGCAGTTCTCAAAGAAACAGTTGCTGTGTGAAAATAGTACATTCTATCAGTTACTGTTTTCATAAATTAGTTTCTCTTTAGCAACATTAATGTTATTGTTAATGTCACCAAAGCTTTCCTTGTTGCAAGTTTTAAGGTATGTTTTTAGCCTATTTAGCTTTAGAAAAAGTTTTAGCGATCTTATGGGAAGGTTCCAGTTAGTTTTAGTCAGTTGTTTTATGTCAGGTCTGGTTAGCCAGACATCTAAGAACCTAAAGGGTTTTGGAGATGAAGGTGGTATACTGCCTATTGTTAGAAGTAGAGGTGAGTGGTCAGAGGTTTGTTTGTTTAGTGTTTGAACAGAGCTATTAGGGAATAACTGGAACCAGTTCATGCTAGCTAAAGGCATATCCAACCTTTCTAGTGTTTGTTTCTTCGTACTATTTGTTCAGGTGAAAGAGTTTCCTATTGTGAATACTTCATGTAACTGGTTATCTACAATGAATTCTATGAAATCTTTTAGGCTTTGTAAATTTGGTTTCTTAGGGCCCTTGGATTCTCATATATTTTCTATAACATTAAAGCCACCTATCATAAGCCTATTATCATCTATGTTCATTTAAAGATTTTTCTGCAGTAATTTCCTCGCTTTCTTGTGTAAGGATGCGTGTATGATTATGGCAGACATTTCACTGTGAACCATGAGGTTTTTTTTATTTTAGTAAGTAAATATTGATCAGAGTCAGTAGTTACTTGAACCTGAAGGACCACATCCCAGAACAACCATAAGTTTCTGGTTGGGGAGCAGTTTCAGTGACTAGAATTAAGTTTTTTGCTGTATTTTTCACCCTGGGATGTTCATGCTTAGGCTTAATTATGCACAACGGTATAATTATGTGAATCTTCACTACTAGAAAACAGGTACATAGGCACCGGAATTTATTGCTGGCATGGTAATACTGGTGCTATACATAACATTTGCACCAGTAAGGGGACAATAAACCAAAATACCAGTGGCTATGAATAAATCCAGCACCGGTACTCATATACTGGCCAGATACCGGTGCCTAAGAAGAACATGTCTCTGGGCTGGTAATTTTTTAATCTCCGGTATAGGGATAAGTGACATATATTGGTGCTATTATCGGTTCCTATGAAAGTGTAACACAATTTTGGGTCGTAGTGTAATTTTCCAAAACTGTGTAGAAGTAATCAATGTTGACTTTAGAGACCATTTCCTTCACCCATACATGCCCAAATCGCAAATTCGCAATCGTATATTATTGAATTTCATTTTGGTAACACATATTTTGTGATTCGACAACTCCAACTTTGTAGGAGGGACCTAAGTGCAAAAACTAAAAACTTTACTCGTAACTCAAAATTCAAATCCGCTCGAATGTGATTCTACCCTATATACCCCCATTGTATTTCCAAGTGCGTCAGGAATATTTATTAATAATCTGGCACAAGAACATATCCGCAATCTTTTCCGATTTCTCTTTTTTACTTCTAAGTAATCAACTCTAAGTTACGCTAAAATATGTACTAGCACTTTCCAACATTTTGCCAAAATTTTTATTTATTTAATATTTCTATATTTTTGCAAGAATAACAAAAAATAATATATTTTGGAGCAATTGATGATAGGGTAGCACAATTTCGGGCAATAGTGTAATTTTTCAAAATTGTGTAGAAATAATCAATGTTGACTTTAGAGGCTCTTTCATTCACCCATACATACCCAAATCGCAAATTAGCAATCGTATATTATTGAATTACATTTTGGTTTTGCCAATTTCGTGATTCAACAACTCTAACTTTCTTGGGGGACCTAAGTGCAAAAGGTAAAAACTTTACTCGTAACTCCAAATTGAAACTGTTCGACTGTGATGCTACCATATACACCTCCATTGTATTTTTCAAGTCCATCAAGAATATTTATCAACAATCAGAACAAGAACATGTCTGCAATCCTTTCTTACTTCTAAGTAATCACCTCTAAGTTACTCTAGAACATGTACTAGCGCTTTCTAACATTTCACTAAAAATAATTTATTTTCTATTTCTATATTTATGCAAGAATAACAAAAATTGTGTATTTTTTTAGAGAAGGATAATTTCGTAACAAATTTTTGGGCCAGAGCATAATTTTTTATAAATATGTTAGCGGCGTATCCCGTCACCCATTGTAGCCTAAAGTTTGAACACACAATCATATCTTATTTAATTATGTGTTAGTATCTTCAATTTTGAGATTTTCCGCCTCCAAATTATGGTGGGAAAATGAATTTTCTAAAATTTCATACATAATTTTGGAGGGATTGATTAAATTTTTTGAAATATTGGAGTTAGCACCAATATTTGTTACTTAGGCACCGGTATTTTTACCGGTGCTAGGTACTTGAAAAAAATCTCACGTGTTTTCTCTAGGCTTCCAAAAAGAAAGAAAAAAGCCATTTAAAACAGCCCTAAGCAGCTGCTTTTCATATACATTTTCACCGGTACTGTCCAATTTTTACAGGTGCTAGGTACATGGAAAAAATCTCCCGGGTTTGCTCTTAGGTTCCAAAAAGAAAGAAAAAGCCATATAAAGCAGCCCAAAGCAGCTGCTTTTCATATACATTTGCACTAGTATTGTCCAATTTATACCGGTGTTGGGTACTTAGAAAAAATCTCCCGGGTTTGCTCTCGGGTCCCAAAAAGAAAAAAATCATTTATCGCAGCGCTAAGCAACTGTTTTTCATGTATATTTACACAAGTATTGTCAAATTTATACCGGTGCTAGGTACTTAAAAAAAGAGAGGAAAACTTGCTTTCATCTGAACCATTCATTTATTTTGTTGATTTAATCTCAACCATTAAAATTTATTGCTATATATATAATTTGAAACCCTAATTCTATTCCCACCTCATCATCCCTCTCTCCCTTCACCACCTACACTCTCTCCGCCTCCACCACCATGCCCCCGACGACCTCTATCTCTACCCACCCTTGGAGACCTCCACCCCCCGGTGACCTCCACTCTCTTCACCTCCACCATGGCGACATACGATGATGCCTCATCACCACCGGGACTAAACTCTCCGCCATGGCACATGATTTCGTGAAGAAATATAAAATCCTTGAATTGAAAATTCTTTCCTCTGCTTATTTCAATCAAACTCCGGTGAGCTGTGATTTTTTCATTTTATTTTGATGGATTTTTTTTATTACCAGATTGGGTATTTGTTGAGATTAAGTTAGAAATTCTTTCGTTGCAATGTGTTTGTAGAATGTGAAGTACGAGTTTGATAAGGGGTTAGTTGAAGAAGATGGCACTACTTATTACTAGGTACTCATATTGATTCATATTATGTTCTTGGAAATATAATTAGGATAATTTGAGCTTTGCATTTTTCTACTTGGTTAATTGTTTTGTTTACGGTTTATGTTTTGGAACATTTGCTCTGCTTTATGCTCTTATGGATTGGTTGTTCTTTTTCCATTTTCTTCATTCACACACTTGAATTTGATCCAATAATTTATAAGATCGGATTAGAGTGTGGTGGAGGATCAAGTGATGCTAAAGCAGGAGTTGTGTCATCCATTACCATAATTCTCCTCTTCGGCAAGATAAAAACTCCCCCAGGTTTATATTTTTATGGATGCGATACCCTTGTGCATGATCCCTTCAAAAATTAGGTCTAATTAGGTTTTGAGAAATTAGAAAAGGCCTAGTTCAAATTTGGGGATATTGGTTGCTAACTGGCAGTTATGTGTAAATAAAGTATTTTTTTGTTGTAATTTTCAGAGCTGTTGCGGGAGAATGAGTGCATGCTGGATTGATCAATTCGAGACATAGAGAGGGAGGGGCAATGTATACAAACACATGAGAAGAAACTCGTTGCCGAGATTAAGAAAAGTGCTAAGGTCAAATGGTTTGTTCACTTTCGTGCTTTATTTTTGTCTTCATCTACTTGTGTAGTCTTCATCAGCATTGATTTGTGTGTTTTCCACTGCGAATGAGGTTGGTCTCAGCTCTCTCTGTTTGTGTTTGTGTTTGTGTTTTTTGTTTAGTGTGATTATTTTTCAAAATTTCACTGCTTCAAACGTTTTTTATTTGTAGGATTCATCTGTGATCAATCCGAGTTCAAACATTTTTAGAAGCTTAAATTACTTCATGGGCGTGCTCTTCACCGGTAAGTTTTTCTTATTTGTAGTCAGGATATATTCTTCGTGTGCGAATTTTGACTAACTCCTCTTAATTTTATATCAAGGTGTTACTCCTTTAAATTTTGTCAAGCAAATATTTAATGAATTTGGAGTGTTGGCCTTTTCAGTAAGTAGGGTGAACATGGAGATCAAGACAGAAACAAGTCTCTGACTTTCTCGAACACTGCTTGCTACAAAGGAATTTACTTTTTTAAATTGATGTAGCTACCTTGGTTATAAGCACTTTTTTTTTATAGTTGCGTAGATTGATACGGGTTAGTTTTAGCTACTTTAGTTGATTAGTAGTATTGAGTATTCATTGAATTCAATTCACGTTTCCCCCCTAATTTTAGTGCATTTTTTGCGTTCTAATAAATATTTTGATTTCTACATTTTCAATTAAAAATGAGTATCGATAAAATCGGTGCTCATTTTTTTTATTGATCACCAGGGGCAATAGCACTGGTAAAACATCCCATTTGCACCGGTATAATATACTAGTGCTAACACAACTTCCCATGGTACATCGCTATACTTACGCACCGGTATTTCAGAGGACCAAAATACCGGTGCAAACGAGGGTGTTTTACCGGTGCTATTGTCCCTGTCCTGCAATAGTGATGAGCCGATTAATGCAATTGAATTTTTTAAATCTTGAATTCTTTTATTTTACAGTTTAAACATTAATTTTTTCATAACTTATGAAAAGACCGTCTTACAAAAGATGGACTCCACTCATAGAACGGATGAAGCGGATCTTTGACAGATTCGGATAATCAAAAAGAGCCTTGGTAGGGAAGGTTTTTATGTACAAAAAGTGCATTGAACTTATCATGTTCTCCAAAAAAAGAGAGTTTTTTTCCTCAAATGAGAGAACTCTTTAAAAAAAATCATGAAATTCATTTAAAACATGCTAGTACTCCATGAAAGACTTCATGGTACTATATCTTTCAGCTGGGCTAGCTGTCGGAAAATAATTGGGCAAATACTTTGTCTAGTACAAAATGAGGTGGCTTGACGTGAATTTTGACGTTGATCCACACACGCTCACAACAAACGCAATTTATAACTTTCTAATTGTATTTTCAAGATTATTTTTATTCCATTAAAATGTGAATGATACACTATTTCTAAAATTATGAGTACACTAATACAGGAAAGCTCTATTAAAAGCAGCGTAGAAGACGGTTCAATCGGAATCGCCTTTAATTGAGGTCTGGAAGTATTTTCGAGTTTGAAAATTCCTTTAAAGATGGTTCGAAATTAAATAAAGGTGGTTTCGCCTTTAATAACGATCGATTAAAGGCGGTTCCGCCTTTAGAACCGCCTTTAATTGAGGTCCGGAAGCGTTTCTATTACACCATGTATTAGAACCGCCTCCATTCAAAGAAGCCCTCTGTCGTCAGAGAAGGAGCTGTTGTCGAATCGCCACCGCTGGAGAAGCTTTTCGTCGGAGAAGGAGATACTCGCTTGTCTGCCTCTCACCTTTCGCTCGTCACCGGAGAAGGAGCTGTTGTCGCATCGCTGCTCGTTGGAGAAGCTCTTCATCGCCGTTGGAGAAGCTTTTCGCCGCCGTTGGAGAAGTTCTTCGTCACCGAAGAAGGAGAAGCCCGGGGTACCACCTACTTGCTGTCGCACCATCGTCGGTGAAGTCCTCCATCGCCGCTTGAGCTCCATCGCTGCCACCCTCTTCCACCGGAGATTGACGCCGCTGCTGGAGTTGCCGTTGTGTTGATTGATATTGTTTATGTGTTGATTGCTGTCATCAATTGATGTTTTTTCCCCATTTGGGTTTCCATATATGGTTTTGCGCTGCCGAAAACCGACTGGTTTCCAGCAGTTTTTTTGGAAGGGCAGAAATAGTTTTTGAGTTTAGAAACTGTTTATGATCCTATTAAAGGCGGTTATTTGAATCGCCTTTGATCAATTTCGATCAAAGGCGGTTACAAGGATCCTCGATCAAAGGCCGAGCCATTAAAGGCAGTTCTAAAGTGCCTTTTCTAGTACAATAGAACTGCCTTTAATGACCCATTCCTCCACTAGTGGTAGTGAATTTTATCAATTTTTAGATATGTATGTGAATGTAAATTACCGTGGATATGATTTTTACTGTACTTCAGGGATACTGTATACCAATTGCACAACAATATGCGAATTTTATACTCCCTCCGTCTCATGAGCTTTTGGCCTATTTACTTTTTATACTCCCCTAGTATAAAATAGAGATTAGGAGGAATTTAATTTAGGTACTCCCTCTGTCCCAGGGAAACGTGCAAAGATAGAAATTTCAAAAAAGCGATGGGGTTCCTCAATTCAGGAAACCAATCAGTTTTTTTTGCAAGGAAGATGCATTGTGAAAAAATCTCTCATAGTGCGCGAACTCATTGAATTCATCCGGAAGAAAAAAAAAATAGTAAGCAGGCTATGGCAGCAATGAAAATTGATATGAGTAAAGTGTATGACCGGGTTTCTTGGGAATTTCTGGAAAGAATGATACTGCAGATAGTTTTCCCCAAAAATGGATACAGTGGATCATGGCATGTGTCACCACGTTATCATACACCATCAACTTCAATGAGACGATGTCCACATCTTTCCGGCCGAAGCAGAGACTCAGACAAGGATGCCCAATCTCACCTTTCCTATTCTTCTTATGTCAGGAAGCATTATCGTCAATGATAGCTTCCCACAGCTTCCAGAATGTCTGCCCAGGTGTGAAGATTGGACGCTCAGTTCTACCAGTCTCACACCTCATGTTTGCAGATGACTGCATCATTTTCTTTAACATCTCAGAAGCCGGATCAATATAACTGGCACAACCACTTAATCTCTTTGCAGCATTTTTTGGACAAAGAATCAACTTCCAAAAGTATGCTCTTTTAGTCAGCCCAAACACATAGATAAGAACAAAGGAACGACTCAACCAGACATTCAGAATATTCTCATACCTACTCAAGGAAAAGTTCCTAGGTCATGATATGAACTTCTCATGACCTAAGGTAGGAATGTTAACAAATTGATTCAAAGAGTTAAAGCAATGGCGTCTATTTGGAAGACCGGAGACCTTTCCATCATGGAAAGGGTTACCTTTATCAAGCATGTCCTAGCTTCAACGACCCAATACACCCTAAGTACTTTTCGAATACCATCCACCGTCGCCAAAAAAATTGACAGCCATCTTGCTAGATTTATCTGGGCAGGGGACATGGAGTGAAGAGGGATACATTGGAAGTATTGGGAGTCAATGTGCAATTCGAAATGGCAAGAGGGTTTAGAAATGCGCTCGATAGAACAAATGAATCAGGCACTGCTCAGAAAGCTAGCGTGGAAGTTATTCTCAGACAAACAATATTTCTTTTCCAAGTTCTTCCTCAATAAGTACTACAGCAAGGAATATTTCCAGAAGGTCAAAGTGAAACAAGGCACAACGAGGGCTGGAGGGGAATCCTATGGGGCAGGGATCTCATCAACACAGGGATTAAATGGCAAATGGTCGATGAAACTAGAATTAATATCCAGGATTAGTGGATTCCAAATCATACTAACCTAATAAGGCAAGACATACAATTTCTACCTCAACTGGATTTCAAAGTCAGTGATATGATAAATAACTACAAGCAGTGGTGAATGCCTTTACTGAGATTATTCTTCGACCAAGAGGTAGCAAATAATATTGTAGGAATACACATTTCCATTGACCCTCTTGGCTATAGGGACTATCAATTTTGGGACAAGGATTGGCTTGGAAAATACACAGTTAAAAACGGCTACCACGAAGCTTGGAACATAAAGGACAGATTAAAACCTTCATGCTCTTCCTCCATGGGGAACTCATCCCTTGATATAGAGTTGTGGAAAAAACCGTGGAATGCCAAGATCCCTAAGAAGGTAAAATTCTTGGTATGGAGACTCGTACAAAATGCGGTGCCAACGACACTGGCACTTAGGAGAAGGAAAATGAAAGTATCTCCCATCTGTCAACTGTGCCACTCCCAATCGGAAACACCTACACACATGATATTGGAGTGTCAAGTTGCGAGAAGAGTATGGAGAACTTCAAGACTTGGTTTTGAATTCCAAAGGGGTAATCCAATTCTGCTAAAAGAATGGTTAACAGAATGGTTCAGGGAAGCTCCCGAAGAAGAAGATATCTCTCTCATATGTATCACAATTTGGGCGATCTGGTGTGCCAGAAATAAGGCAACAATAGAACAACAATAAGTCACTGTAGAAACTGTCCTAGCAATCATCGAAGAAAACCAACTGGAGGAGCGTGAGAATGCTTTCTTAAGAACAACGACTCTTTCAGACTCCAACACAGAGCAAGTGGAACTGGAACAAATCACGAGCCAATCACATACGGAGGAACCTAAGCAGGCAAAGGTGGGGGGACATACAATTACTATGGTATACTCACGAAGGTCATCTAAACCATATCTACTCTACTTGGACTATTGTCAATACGAACGCAGCATTTAGAGTCAAATATGGCAATGCGACAGCAACATGGTGGGTATTTAAAGGGGAAAGAACTAACTCCTGGTATGGTTCCCAGAAAATTAAGGCACTTTCTGCAGTTCAAGCTGAGCTCGTTGTCATTCATGAAGCAATGACAGATGCAAGGAAATGAGCGGCCGCGAATATCTGTATACGAACGGATTGCGAGATGACATTTAATCATATTCACAACTTCCCAAACGTTCCCCCAACATTACATGGAATTCTTTGGAGTATCGTAATTCTAGCAAATGTGTTCAACATAATCCATATAATGAAAGTCCCTAGGACGATTGTAATGAATGTGCACAACTTGGCACGTCTTGTAATTGATGGCTCAAACATCCAACCATCTGTGATAATATAAGTGGTCGATCCTTTGTTTAAAAAAGTTTTAATTTCAATGATGTAAAATGTCCAAAACACCCCTGGAATTCCTCTTCTTCCTTTAACTTTCTCTACTCGTTTTCTTCCTTCCATATCTCCGGTCATCTTCTTCATCAGCTCAATCTCCCTCAACCCCTCTCCCGGCATCGCCCTCCCTACTTCCAGCACTACTCTTCATCCCTAACTTCTCTCCCCGTCGACATCGTTATTGTTGTCAACACACCACCATTCCCTCTCTCGCTCGTGAACCACCACACAACAAAAACACTTCACTCGCAAACCACCCACCTTCAGTGTCTCCCCCGACCACCCACCTCCAATGCTGTGTGAAAATATTTTGCACAAGAAACTTAGATCACACAGCATCCTGCTGGAAAAGAAAGGTTGGAAATTGTATACACAACTTAAATTCTAGCAGGATGCTGTGTGAAGCAGCACTGCTTTCGAAGTTATATACTCCCTCCATCCCATGTCAAATTTCGTAGATTTTTTACGGTTATCAAGAAACGTATTTGATTGTTAATATGTTATCTACGTATAATAATGGCAAATAAGAAATTGATATTTAGAAACTACTTGTTAGTTGTTATGATGAATCCAATAATATCACATATGATAATATTATTTCTTATACATATGTATTCAAATATGTCTAAAGTTAGCTAGTGAATAGCGTCAAATAATAAAGTGTGAAGTTTGCGTTGGAACAGAGAGAATACGTGAATTTTGAAACAACGGTGAGCGACCTGCTACAATCTTTGGAAATTTTGAAAGCAGGTCCAAAAACACCTCTATTGGAGACGCTCTTAAATTAGAGATTCTTATTTTTTTTCCATGGCAGTGTCTTTAATTTTTTGATCCCTCAATTCGAAGATGAATCTAGGGCTGGAATCTGGGTCTGCTAATTTTATTGAGATAGCTTGAAACAAAGAGATATGGTTATTGGTGACGGGGTGGAGAAAAAGAGAGGATTTAGAGGAGGGAGAATAGAGGAGGCCGCGACACGTTGAATGGATCACCAATATCATTGGGAACCAAAAATTTAATTCTTTCAAATTACAGTTAGTTCATCGTTATTTAATCGATCCTGAATAGTCTCATAATGAATCCAAAATCATTCGGTCCTGATGCGGGAACAAGAGCCTTCGACCCGATCCGACCTCGATCATGAATCTAGGGCTAGAATTTGGGTATGCTAATTTTCATTGAGATAGCTTGAAACAAAGAGATCTGGTTATTGGTGATGGGGTGAAGAAGAAGAGAGGATTTAGAGAAGGGAGAACAGAGGAGGATGCAACATGTTGAATGGATCACCAATATAAAAGGGAACCAAAAATTTAATTCTTTTGAATTATAGTTAGTTCGTCGTTATTTAACTGATCCTGGATATTCTCAAAATGAATCCAAAATCATTCGGTCTTGATGCGGGAACAAGAGCCTTCGACCTGATCCGACCTCGATCCGTCTGAGTCTGCGCTGACCCGCATTTGCGAAAGAGACAACCCTGGAGAAACCCGGGGGGAGATTCTTCGATGGCTAAGTCAGACACAGCTAGGTGATAAGATAAAAGGCAAGAATGATGAATGAAACAATTACCTCAAATAAAAACATACCTCCCTATTTATAGTTACCTTGGAATCCTAATATTTGGTTTGGGCCTCACCTTTTTCTTTCTTCTAGAAAGGCCTTTAGGTGAACCCTTATGGGTGGGCCTGAAGCCCATCTTGAGTATTGGGCCTTTTGGCTTGGATTTGATGTGCTAGCCCCTATCGTGTCTCAGGGCCTTTGTTCTACTCTGATATTAGGTCCATTTTCCATTTTTTGTCTCCTAAATAGTTAAACAACGTCGTTCCCATAAGCAAAACAACATTGTTTAATTACTTGGAAAGAAAAAATAGAACTTAAACAACGTCGTTTAAGTAACTGTGAATTTTGAAACAACGGTGACTTGCTACAATCTTTGAAAATTTTGCAAGCAGATCCAAAAACACCACCGTTGGAGACGCTCTTACATTGGAGATTCTATTTTTTTTCCATGGCAATCCCTTTATTTATAATATTTCCAAATCCTCAATTCGAAGATGAATCTAGGGCTAGAATTAGGGTCTGCAAATTTTCATTGAGATAGCTTGAAACAAAGGGATATGGTTATTAGTGACGGGGTGGAGAAGAAGAGGATTTAGAGGAGGGAGAACAGAGGAGGAGGCAACATGTTGAATGGATCACTAGTATAGAAGGGAACCAAAAATTTAATTATTTTGAATTGCAGTTAGCTCGTTATTGTTTAACTGATCTTGAATATTCTGAGAATGAATCCAAAATCATCTGGTCCATTTTCCATTTTTTGCCTCCTAAATAGTTAAACATCATTCCTATAAGCAGAACGGCGTCGTTTAATTACTTGGAAAGAAAAAAAACTTAAACGACGTAGTTTAAGTAATGGGTGAATTTTTTTTTTAAAAATAGAGTCCCCGGTTCCTCGGCTCGGATGACGACCAAACGGAGAATCTCCAACCGATGGTGAGCTACACATTTTAATTACCTTAGCCCGAATCCTAAGGGACGGTTGCATACCCCCTCGCCCCGTCCTTCCACCCCTGAGCATCATTGGATGAATAACCATCATAAAAGGGAAACGAAAATTAAATTCTTTTGAATCACAATTGGCCCGTCCTTGTTTAACCGATCCAGACCATTCTCAGAACGAATCCAAAACTATCCAGCCGATTCCAAATCAACCCTAATGCTGGTCATTCTGCTCCCATTTGGGTTCTACAACATAGTTTTTCTTCACTCATTTCATCTTCATATAAAGGTACAACACCAAATTGAACAAGATCTATCTCAAAATGCAGAACATCAAGTTAAAGAAAACTGATCTTGAGCATCAAAAGGTTCAACACACCATGTTCACAAAATTAAACACAGCCACATAGTCTGTTAGCTAGCATCTACCAAAGCCAACTAAGAAGTTTTCCCAAAAACACCTCCCAAAACACATTACAAAAACAGAAATTGATTAAGATACTAATCCAACTACATAAAAATAGAGTTTTTTCCGGTTTCTCTGAAGAGAAGAAGGGGGTTTGTTGACTTAAATATTCAAGGACTATTTGGCTAATAAGTAGTCAATGCCCGAACCTGTAACCCTTGCTTTGTGGTGAAATGCTCTCTCTTCTATATATCTCTTCTACTTTTGATTTGATTCCACTTTGCAAAAACACCATAATGCAAGGGTTGTAGATGGTGCGTTCTTGACTTTTCTCCATTGCCCTCTTCATCTTCTGAATCTAAAAGTAAACATACCCTTCTTCCCGTTTTTCTCCTTAGCCTACCTGCAACATGTCAACATTAATGGATGTAAATTTTTGATCGTTTGGTGACAATTTCTGATACGTTACTAGAAAAAGGATGATTCATCGTCCTAAACCCTCCAATTTTTGCTTGAAATGTCTTTTTACCACAAGACGTGTGTACATGATACGCAAAACATGAAAATTTTATTTCACGAGTTAAACCAGATACACACGAATGATATTACTAATCAAACAAGTTGTGTTCGAGATGAAACATATGGATGCAATCATGCAACATTTTACCGCCTAGAAAACCAACATTTTGTTCATAACCCTAATTTATGGGTTAAACCATAGGCGTGAATTATATTTCATGAATGATATGAATCATCAAACAGTCAAGTTGTGAAACGAGATTGACACACGTTGAACATAACTAGAATTGACAACCCTAGCAAACCAGTATGTATGACTCAACTTGGTTTGTTTAATGTATAAATAAGTTTATCATTAATAATCAGACATGCTAGGTTCAAGTTGGCAAGTACCAGATCATGAATTGATGCCCTAGCTATTAAACCCTAATGTCAAATACAACTTGAATCGAAAACCCTAGCAAACCAAAACTGTGTATGATTCTACTTGGTTGGCTTTAAGGTAGAAAAACATGTTAGGTTCAAGTTTGCAAGTATCAGAACACATGAATTTACACCCTAGCTATCAGACCAAATAAAAGATCTTGAGTGTTAAAAAAAATAATTTAATCACATAAAATCATGTGTTGCTTGCCTGAGAGATCTCTCGGTCATGCATTATCACATGACAGCGCCGCTTTAATCCTTTCAACAGTGCACTTGATGAGGTGGTTAACAGTTGCAACTGATCCAAGCGACAGTTTAGCCGTCGGGATTGAATCAACCAGTATCTGAAAGGCAACGGTAAGGAGTGACCCGCCATTGCCACCCTGATCAGCTCCCCCTCCACTTCCATGAGGATTACCAGGTCCATCAAGGAGGATAGCAAAACCTGAAGGGAGGAGAGCCACGTAGTCAGGATCTCCGCCACCCAAAACAACGTTCATGGCGACAATGTCAACAGGAGCGTAGATCACATAAGAGCTCGTCGAATCTGTGCTGCTCTCTTGCAGTATCAGCATGTTGCTTTGGCTTGAGTTCGCGCTCTGCTGACATCCATTTTTCAATGCGTTAATTGAAGTGGCGAAGCCAGTAATTTTGTAAAACCATTAAATTTAAGGATTGGAACTTGTTATCGGCTTACATTTACGCGCAATAAGGATACAGAATTGCCGGGGTCACGGCCATTAGCAATGTGTGCCATCTCTTGAACTAGGCCACCATTTGAGAGTATATCCCACTGAAAATATAGAAAGAAGAACTTGTTATGCATTCAGACTTTATAGTTATTGACAGTTAGGGGAAATGTGAAACTACAGCATCAGCTAATTACATATACGATACACACGTTATGGAACGTGTAAACATTCAGAATACAACCCAATTTATCATGCTCCAAAAGAAACAATCTTTACCTTAAATTCTAGTGGTACTTTAATTCTCTTAATTATTCTAATCACTAGTTTCGAATTGATTTTACAGAAACAAGAACTATTTGCTATGCAATGAGGTGGCACTAAAGTGAAGATAATATGAAGTAACCTGTTATAAGTTCCTGTGCCCTCACCAAAAACATACGAGTATATAACTCGAAGTGTAACACTAAACCGGGGACTTACACACAAACTAGAATAGTGTAAGTTGACACATCTTCGATTGAAATTGTAATGCAAAACCATAATTTATGCCTGATTTGCAAAGGGATCAGAGCGAAGAACATACCTCACTTCTCGAGTTTTCATCGCGGAGAAAATCAGACACTCTTTTCGGCAGAACAGGAAGCCAGAATGAAGTTGCAGCACTCAAAACAATCCCCGGAGGTCTACCCGGATCATCCATGCTTTTCCGAGTCATAACCCTAATGTCATCAGCGCCACTTCCGGACAAAGTTGTCCATGTATGAGCAGTAGAAGCGCCAACCCCGGCGCAGAAGCTCATAACCATTCTCTCAGCCAGCTTCAACATACTCTTTCTACCTTCTGGAGTAGTTATAACTGAAAACACACACAAAAGCATGAAGTTAGGTAAATTAGCCGTGTAATTAACATATATACCTTGATGATTTTCATCCAAAAACTGAATTTTTCGTCACCTCCAGCATCTCCTCCTGGAATGTTGTTAGCCATAGCACTTGCAAGTCGTTCACATTGCCGGTCTAATGTTGCCACCCAGCGCTTTGCGCCGAACCCTAGGCCCGAGTTAACTAGGGCTCTATATATGCTATGAACTGCTCTATCATCAATCTCAACATGTTCAACCCACACAACCTATGAAAACATTTCAAACATTCAAGGCTTAAACACCATTTCAGTCACTTTCGATTAGTCTTAGGATATTACATGTCGCGTACCTTAGAGTAGCCATTGGGCAATTCTTGAATCAGACATCCAGAAGGCCTCCTTCTACATCGAGCCACTGATGTGGGACGGAGATTATCGAGCGAAACATCGACAACAGCCCACGTGCCACCAGGATGCTGCTTACAGTATCTGACAAAGTAGTTTTCGCGAGTTGGAACAAGTGGTGTTGGCACCTGAAACTGGGCTGTCATCTGAAACATGTATAACATTTGATTCAGACATATTTATGTATAAAATGACTTAGATTAATATTGTCATGTGATAACATATAATTTAACTGGATTTAATTTGTGCTCATATTTAATGTTAAATTTACCACTTGAAGAGCTCCATCGTAGTTGCCTGCCACACCAGTTGACAACACCTCCAGGGTCAATGCTCTTGAAACAATGCTGGAGAACACATTTGACCATTGATTCTAGCAAATTAAGAAAACAAATAAATAGTTGATTAAGAAAAAAAATACATGTAACCTAATATATTAAGACATCTTATAGAAAAGTATAAATTTAATATTCTCTTCATTAGAATAGTCATGGTGTAAAAGTAAAATGTTTTTAAAATGTTAACAGACGTTATCATAAATTGAATCTAATCATATTTCCTTTTTAATTAAAAATAGTCTGATGCTTACCACATCCATGAGAATTTCAACAAGGTTAATATGATTCATGATCACAACTGCAGATTCTCTGGAAGCTTCAGATTTCAATCCCAAGGGTTTCGGCCCGATGCCTTGAGGGAAAGCCCGAACATACTCATCCTCATTCAGAGCCTCAGTTGAGTTGTCATTGCTCGGGACCCACAATGGCTCTCCAGCCTGAGCCATCCTAACCAGTTCCTCCATGGCAGCCACAGCCAGCTCGATGATCACGGGCTTATCAGCTTCAGTAGGGCCTGAAACCGACCTAAGAAGGTCCCCTGCAGCCCCGAACATCTCCCCACCGGGCCCTGATTGTTGCCCAAAGCTCCCCACTCTGAGATCCAGTCCGCGAGACGCTCCAGAGGGGAGGTGCGGGTACGTGAGCATAGGCTTTCCGACATACTTGGCCGCGATCCCGGAGATTCTGTCTATCTGAGAATGGAAAGAATGTACATTTTTCTATTTATCCGTATCTGAATTTACTCATTAGTTGTCACTTATCGAATATTTTTATGATGATATCAAATAATCAATCATCATTCGAGTTTTCAAATATGTAACTATGAAGCAAATGTGCAAAAGATTGATTGTTAAATAGTGCCATTGTAGCATATTAATGTTACTCTAAAGTATTAAGACATGTTTAATTGAAAAAGGTATCAGAGAATGAAAGAATTGACTCATTAATTGTCATTTATAGAATATTTGAATGATCAATGATGATATCAATTATTCGATCATCATTCGAGTTTAATTGAAAAAATGTGCAAGAGATTGATTGTTAAACTCTAATCAATCTCTTGCTCTTGCACATTTTTTCAATGTTAATTGTCATTTATACATATCTTGTCGTAGGAAGAGATTGATTGTTACTCTAGTGTCATTGTAACATACTCATCAATGTTACTCTAAAGTATTATGATATGTTTAATTGAAAAGTGTTTTGAAATTGCTGAATTGAATTGAATTGAAAGGGTGAAATATTAATTGTAGCTTACCTCTTCCCTAAGGCGAGCATTCTCAATCCTCAAATGCTGCTCATCGAATGACATCTCGCCTATGGCGGCAGGCCCCCCACAGTTAGGGCAAGTAGCATTTCCGAGTGCCTCTTTATAGCGAATATTCTCAGCGCGTAGCTTGTCGTTTTCATTCCTCAATTGTGTGTTCTCATGGCGCTCGTGTTGTGCCTGCAAGACAAAATAGACATCAAGTATTCATAAACGCGTGGCACGACTTTGTAATGCTAAAAACAATGTTACATTCGCAACTATACATACGAAAAATACATATGATTCAGAACCAATTAAGTGTTAGATTAAAGCGTTACACATAACATGTTTAATGTTTAAAAAGTGTTAAACCTTCATCTGAGTCCGCTTGTTTTGGAACCAGAATTTGACTTGTAAGGGCTCCAAAGATAGCCTACGCCCGAGCTCTTTCCTTTGCTTGTCATCTGGATGCGGGCATTCCTTGAAGAAGCTGTATCCAATTTTGCAAACATAATATGTCAGTCAAAATAGTTTTCACGAACAAATTAATTAAATGTTACTCCATTTAATACAACGCTTACGACTCCATTTCTTGAATTTGAAGCTGAGTATGGCGATGATAGCGCTTCTTCTTGTTGGGGCGTTGGTTTGGGTCTTGCTCATCCCCGGATGGAGCTTCCATGATATCAGTCCCGGATTTGCTCTCGAACTCCTCATCCCTCAAAATCTCCAACTCATTTTCGGGCGTCTTATGGTTCATCTCGAGCAAATGATGGTGCTCAAACATATTCGGCTGATACATCTGGTCAAAATAACCTTCAAATGACCTATTCCACCCTTCCAAAACAAACATATGAATATATGATTGATCCGTCTTCAGATAAGTGTTTATAAGTTGTTTATGCTGTAGTAGCTAAGACAAATTCAATGAAATCTTGAATGAAGAAATTAAGAAAAGAAAAAGAAATTAAGAAATCTTAGCTAGGTTTTCATTTTGGGATCAGATTCGGGTATGACAGAAATGGAAGAAGTAAACAAGAGTCTTTACCTCGGAGAATTCAGCTGATCTTTCAAGAAATGACGAACCTACAAAAGAAACCTTCTTTATTCCTCTGAAGCATGGTTTGTGAAGCAGAAAGACGGCGAAAGCAGCAAAAAAGGGTTCATCTTTATGCTTATTTTCACCTCAGAAAACCCAATAATAGAGCTAAGGAAAGGGTACAAAACTTGAAAAGTAAAACCAAAAAGATAGAAACCCTAAAAGGTCGTACGAGGCATTTTCTTTACTTTTCCATTTTAAAAATAGGAAACACTTTTTGACTGTGTGAGTGTGTGTGGTTGGATGATACGATGATGACGTTTTTGACAGCGTTGAATTTTTCTCTACTGTCAGTTTTTGCTGGAAGTCAATTAACCAAGTCCCAAGTTATTAAGAAATACTAAACGACAGACCAGAATAGAAATAAGGTTGATTTTGTTATGACTAATTAGGAACTACAGCTTCTTTGAGATTTCTCCATGATAAATTCGAAAAATTAATTAAAAGTCAAAACCCATTTTCTTTTATATATTATTACTACCGCCTTAATATACGTGCCAGAAGATTAAAATATTTTTAAAAATCGAAAAAAATGCTATTAATGCTATAATTACTACTGCATACTAACGCACGTATATCTCGGTGGCTTGGGATTCTAAAAATATATATTTGACCAAAAACACACACACACACACAAAAACAAACACACACACGAGTAAAAGAAAGTCAACAAATGTATAAAGCAAAAACTCACCTTCTATGGCGATGTGTCTGCTGCTTGGGATAAAGGGTTTCTCACATGGTGGTTTTCAGGTTTTTCAGAACTGAGATTTTGAGAAAGGACAGATCTGAGAGGGGGAAAACTGAGATTTCTGAGGTTAAAATCGAATGATTTGGTTGTGCGAGAAGGAAATGAATATGTAGGAATGAGTTTCTTGTGAATGGAATTTAAGGAGAATAGTTTTGATGGCGATGAGGGAGAAAGAGAGGAGAGAGAAAGGAGATGAATGCAATGAATGAAGGAAAATGGAGAGGAGGATGAGAAGGTGAAGAAGGGAAGGTGAGAAGATGTGGTAGTGATCAGTTAATGCAGAGCGTATAGAGAGGGTGTGTTTGCATTTATGGCCGGGTGGAGTGAGTGAGGTGTAAATGTGTTCTAGCTAAGGGGAGAGAGATGATGCATAGCAAAGTTGAATTCATAAAAAAAATCAATTTTTTTATAGTTTTTGTTTGAATAAGATAATAGCTTGGAGATGTAATGGTAATATCAGATATCATAAATGTAATGTTTAACATTTTGGTATTCGTGAAATAGTCGTGTGAAATTCGTTTCACCGGATAAGGGTTGACTGTTCGATTTTTATAATGTTAAATTTGATTGTATGGAAAAAGGAAGATGTATGTGGTCAAATTCGATCTTATTTTGTATTTTTCATGTGGCCGAGTATGGTAGAATTGACAGATTTGTGATTTTATATGGTTTACTTTTAAAATAGCCGCGTAAATCACGTGTGTTTGGTAAATATGTGTTGTCAGTTTATGTTGACTATACATATTAATTAATTAGTGTTTAATTTTTTTAAATGAAATGGACTCTTAAAATTCTTCATTTCACGCTATTTTGTAGGAAATAATTTTCCAACTTGTAGTTGTACTTGTATGTGGGGTTTGAATTAGATATATAGAGAGGATGAAAATTTATGAAATGATCAATTCTTAGTAAAGGTAGCCTTTCTTAATCTTATGTGTTGAGTATGATATAATTGACATACATGAGATTTTATAAAATCAACTTTTAAAATAGACCGTGTAAACCACTTGAATAGGGTAACTATGTATTGTTTGTTAGTTTGTATGTCGGTTTATTATGTTGACTATACATATTGAGTGAATATAATAATTAAAAATTTTCATTATGAGATGAACTCATAAGATTAAAATGTAATGGCAATAACATTTATGATAAATGTAACGTTTAACATTTTTATATTTGTGCAATAGACATGTGAAATTCGTTTCACCTAATAAGGATTGATTCTTCGATTATAGTTGTACGTTTGTAATGTTTAATTTGAAAAAGGGAGTTGTATGTGGTCAAATTTGATCTTATTTTGTATTTTTCATGTGGTTGAGTTGGTAAAAGTGATAGATTTGTGATTTTATAAGGTTGACTTTTAAGATAGTCGCGTAAATCACGTGTGTTTGGTAATTACGTGTTGTCGGTTTATGTTGACTATACAAATTAATTTAATTTAGTGTTTAATTTTTTTTAATGAATTGGACTCCTAAGATTCTTCATTTCACTTTATTTTGTAGGAATTAATTGTTCAACTTGTAGTTGTACTTATATGTGAAGTTTGAATTAGATTTATGCAGAGGGCGAAACTTTATGAAATGACTAATTTTTAGTAAAAGGTAGTCTTTCTTAATCTTATGTGTTGGGTATGACATAATTGACAACTATGATAATTAACTTTTAAAATAGACCGTTTAAACCACGTGAATAGGGTATCTAAGTATTGTCTGTCAGTTTGTCTGTCGGTTTATTATGTCTACTATACATATTGATGAATATAATACTTTAAAAAAAAATTCATTATGAGATGGACTCATAAGATTAAAATGTAATGGTAATAACAGATCTGATAACTCTAACGTTTAACATTTTGATATTTGTGTAATAGACTAGTGAAATTTGCTTCACATAACAAGGATTGATTGTTTGATTATAGTTGTACGTTTGTAATTTTTAATTTGATTGTATGGAAAAGGGGAGATATATGTTGTCAAATTTGATTTTATTTTGTAATTTTCAAGTGGTTCAGTTTGGTAGAAGTGACAGATTTGTGATTTTATAAGGTTGGCTTTTAAGATAGTCTCGTAAATCACGTGTGTTTGGTAATTACGTGGTGTCGGTTTATGTTGACTATGCATATTAATTAATGTAGTGTCTAGTTTTTCATTTTTCATTTATGAAATGGACTCATAAGATTCTTCATTTCACTTTATTTTGTAGGAATTAATTTTTCAACTTGTAGCTGTAGTTGTATGTGAGATTTGAATTAGATATATGTAGAGGGTGAACCTTTATGAAATGACTAATTTTTAGTAAAGTTAGTCTCTCTTAATCTTATGTGTTGGGTAGATATAATTGACATATATGAGATTTTATAACATTAACTTTTAAAATAGACCATTTAAACCACGTGAATATGGTAACTAAGTATTGTCTGTTAGTTTGTCTGTCGGTTTATTATGTCGACTATGCATATTGATGAATATAATACTTAAATTTTTTCATTATGAGATGGACTCATAAGATTAAAATGTAATGGTAATAACAGATCTGATAAATGTAACGTTTAATATTTTGATATTTGTGTAATAGTCGTGTGAAATTTGCTTCACACAATAAGGATTGATCATTCGATTATAGTTGTATGTTTGTAATTTTTAATTTGATTGTATGGAAAAAGGGAGATGTGTGTGGTCAAATTCGATCTTAATTTGTAATTTTCATATTGTTCAGTTTGGTAGAAGTGACAGATTTGTGATTTTATAAGGTTGACTTTTGAGATAGTCGTGCAAATCACTTGTGTTTGGTAATTACGTGGTGTCGATTTATGTTGTCTATACATATTAATTAATGTAGTGTCTAGTTTTTTTCCCATGTACCAGAAGAAATCTACCAAGTGAGTGACAGTTTTCTCTCCAAAAGAAAACCTAACACTCTACCTTTTTAACTCCTGGGGAGGCCGCCGCCGCTGCCGACCACCTCCGGCAGCCTCCCCCCCTCTACCCACCACCACACCTCTCTTCCCCCCTATACCAAGACTAGATCTTCATTTTGCTCCGCTACTTGAAATCCCTTTCCAGATACAAACGAAT
>JAULKK010000006.1:16587357-16598782 GCA_032355705.1 Rubia peregrina
CCATCTAATCTAATCTCATGGTTGAGATTTGTTTACTAAAAATAGATTTAATGAATGAGTGAGATTAGATTAGATGGGTGGTTAGAATTTGGTGTAAACATTGGTGTAAAAATAAGGGTGTTAATAGAACCTTTCCATATATATATATATATATATATATATATCTTCTATTAAATATAATATAATGTAAATAATATAATATAATATATTTAATCATGGTTCGAGTTTGAGATCTAACTAAATTAATTTCACTTGAGCTCGAGATGAATCTTGATTTTATAGGTTAAATCGGATTGAACCGAGTTTGAAATATTTTAAACAAAATTTAACTCGAACAAACTCGTTTACAACCGTAATTAGTAATTTGATGAAGTTTGGAAAAGTTAACCGTAAAAATAGTCAAAAAGAGTAAAAATATTCACGCTTGAATGGAGTCCAATTACACTAAATAATATCTTCATCAAATACGGGAATTGATCGGGTATTAACTGGGTACTCATAATTACCCAATTTTAAATGGGTATATGGGAAGATTGGGATCTCAATCCCATTTCTCCTTGTAACCCAATACTATAAAACTCATATGATCATAATCTCAAACTAGAAATAAGGGAAATTTCTCATCCCATTAGCTTGTATTTAATGGGTCCCAATAGTTATTGAGATTAATTGATCCCTCTACATGGGCATATATAAAGACGATGTTGAATTAGAATTATAAAAAGATAAAAGGCTTAAATAGCACTATTAAAAATTTATTATGCAACGTGCAGTAGTTATAAGTTTATGACCTGATTAAATCAATCCGAAAATTTTATCTTGATTTCTTCTAATTTGCAATTTAACTTTTGATTTTTCTAAAATTTATGAAAATACATTCTTTCAAGAGGCTGAGTCAACTAGAAATACTAAAAATGTTTGGATTGAAAATCGAATCGAAAATTTTAAAACTTCATTTTTTAAAACAAATTGTCAGACTACTTCTCAACAAAATATAGAAATGGGTTACAACTTGTGGTCAATTGTATGCACAAGAACCATTGTTAGTCTATCTACTTTTAACTGATAAACTAATAATTAGTCTATCTTCTATTACTATTGGACAACTGATAAACTATATAACACCATAACTAAAATGAGAAAAATACCTATCTATTACAAGGTGGGATGAATGAACTCCCGCATGGATGGCTCACACAGAGTGAGTGGGGTGGCCTCCCACTTGAACTTCACACCAACATGGTGTATCAGAGCTTGCTCCACGCCAACCTGACATATAGAGACTTAAAGACCATTATTTATTAGGGGGGAGAACCCGAGATGCGCCTGATCAATTGAACACAATGCCCTATTTGCCTTGGTGGCCGAATGAAAGATGTAGCTCAGGATTAATGGTTCATTTGTACCATGAATGCATCTAACAGTGTCGACCTAACTCCGCCAGATGGATCTGCTTGAGTCAGCGTCCCAACTCATAGCAATCACAGTAACAAACGTTAGACTTCACAATTCTCTGTATTTGAAGGTCTCTTACTAGCTCAAGTATGGAGGTTCTAGAAGATCTGAACCTGCCCAAACCCGCCGTGGTCTACACTACTTTTATCCTCAGTGGGAATAGCCAAAAGTAAGTTGTCTGAGCTATTTTGACTCAAATTTCTCCTAAACCAGGCACTTTGAAGAGTAGATATGAAGCCAACAGGTTCTATAATTTTGAAAGGTCACTGTAGAACCTAAATTGGCATAAACCTCCTAATCTAATGTTTTAGACAAGAAAGGACCCAAGTTTTTCAAGACACCTTCCTAACTACTAAAGAGGACAGCAAAAACGAACCTAAAATTGGACTACACTAAATTACGAAATTGAAATCAGGGTAGAGGCACAAAGGCACCAGAACCGGAAAAAGAATCAGCCCAACTAAAATATTATATGTTCATTTTACTCTCTAATCTGATCCAACTTCGTTTCGATCTTTACTTTCCAATCTGATCCGTTCCATATTACCGGTCTAAACCGACATATGAACAACCCTAAATTTTGAGTAATGTATATTGTCTGTGGTTAGACTACATGTTGCAGCTGCTATGTTTTCATCAATGTGATGTAGATGAAAGCAAAGAAAGGGTGATTTCATAAATTCATTGGTTCATCCCCATTGCTTTAGCTAAAATTTCTTGTTCATACCGAAACCAAAAGTAAGAGTGCTGTATATTTGAGGGATTTTTATACTTCTAACCCTAAATTTATGATGAAAGTGTCAATATAATCCTGTAAAATGAGAGTGTCAAAATAACCTTAACTTTATGACAAAATATGCAGTTATAACCTTTTGTCACTATTCCGGCGTTGACTCATCGGTTTGGATGTTGACCAGATTTGAAATGACAATAATACCCTTGCCACCATAGTCTAAATTCCCATTTTACCCCTTTTAAATCTAGGGGTAAAATAGTCATTTCCATACATTCCGGGTAAATCTCCCGTTGACAATAGAAGTCAACGGTGCCCAGAGTTAGATTGGCACATAAAGTATAAAGTTAGAGTTATTTTGATAATTTCTTGTTTTGCAAGGTTATATTGACACTTTAACCAAAAGTTACGGTGTGTAACGCTATATTTGAAGTCATTCACTTGCAATATAGCACCAAT
Organism: Rubia peregrina; assembly: GCA_032355705.1. Classification (NCBI taxonomy): domain Eukaryota; kingdom Viridiplantae; phylum Streptophyta; class Magnoliopsida; order Gentianales; family Rubiaceae; genus Rubia; species Rubia peregrina. The sequence continues at coordinate 16,590,005 of JAULKK010000006.1, forward strand.
AACATGAACATTTCTAATATAGCCACCACTGTTAAACAAAATCACAGTGGAACAATCTGAAACTGTGAAACCAATGTTATATTTATATTTTTGAAAACTGTAAAACCTAAATTTATATTTTTGAAAACTGTGAAACCAATGTTATATTTATATTTTTGAAAACTGTGAAACCAATGATGTCACCAAATATCATACAAGAGGAAAGAAATCCAAAAAGAAAGAAATGAAAAGTAAAGAAAATTGATTTTCTCCCAAATAATTAGTGTCTGGTTTCAAACAACAATATTGTATACAATTGTCCCACAACAAAGGGCTCCTCTCCTCTCTCTCTCTAGTCCTCGCCTATTTGGTAGTTTTTTGGCTCTCTCTCTCTCTATTTACCACAAATCTCAATTTTGTGCAATGCACTTCTCTACATTAAACACAAATGCTTCTCTAAATTACTTCCCCTTATTTGTGTTGAATGCTCCTTTCTTGCTTAAAAGTACCAACAACATGGAAAGAGGAACACTTCAAGTACTTGAACTTGAGGCTTTTTCTTCCCTTTGTCAAATACCAACTTCAGAAAATTAGGCTACTTCTATGTTTGCAGATTTACTGTTTCCCTCGAAGAACTTCGCCTTGGATTTCGTGGCTCTTGCCGTCTTTGATGTGGATGAAGAGGTCGACCTGGGCGAAGAATTCGACCTGGCTTTCTTCCGCTTCTGCTTTGCCTTCGGTATGTTAGGCAGATCTGTTGATGGTATCTCCTTGCACGCATCAGATGTAAGTCTCTCTCCCATGTCTTCCCCGAAATCTGTCAAGAAAATGTGACAGGTAGGCATATTAGCTGCACGGGCTCAGCTATAAGAATCATATCCGGTCCAATTGTCCATACATGTTGTATCGTTTATATTTAGATATCGGGGGAGATTTTCCAGAAGAAAATAACAATTACATGTATCTATCCTGCTATGTGAAGTCGGTAGTATGGATCATATCTGGCAATTGTGTTCCTGTGAAGGTAGATTGTACCGTTTATATTCCTTAAACTAAATGACAATCAAGTGTATCCAGCACAAGAAGTTTTAAAGGGCAGTTATAAAGCCTTAAGTCTCATCAAAAGAATCAATAATATTTTAGGACATACCAAAAGCACTGTCCTTTTCTTGCCAAATGGCTGACAGATTTGCCTTGTTCTCAACTACTCCCCCGTGACAGATGAGCCAAATTTTCATCTTTTCAGGCAAAAGACAATGTTCTTGCATTATTAGATAGCATAACAAAAGACAGTGCCTAGGACAAACAGACGTTCGACAACTTTTTATCACAAGAACTCCATCTTTCATGCAAACAATCTTCCGCCTTAACATACTAGGTCACAAGGGAAAATGGCTAACTCGATCCATATATTTTCACGTAGGTTTATCCATTATGTTTGGCTCATTTGGAAGATTTGGTAGGTTTTAAGCACTCGTCTAACAGCATACCACACATACAGGCACCTATCGTGTTGTTGGCCGAGTGCTAACTATTTAAAACTCTTTGTAAACCGTAAAATGGATCAAACCCTCCTAAGAGAGACAAAGATGAGAGACAAAATACATCAGGCTCAAAACAAAAGGAGTCAAAACAACTATACCCTCAAACATAGGCGAGCGATTAACCCTCAAACTCGCAGTTCTACCATGTGTGACTTTACCACTACGGTATACCCGTGCGGACCATAATCTCAGGTACACAGAATTATAACTATTCACAGGATTGGTTGAGGAGCCAAACCTTGAGATGACCATGGAGAAAGAGCAGCACCAGTATTCCCTATCGAACTTGCAGCAAAATCAGGTCCTGTTCTGAACTCATTCATCTACATTCCAGTCACCAAATAAATAAAAACCAAATCAGTTTAAAAACAATAGAAATTATCAAAGATTAGAGCTTTGCAATGCATTAAACCAAAACATACCCAACTCGGTGCGCTTCCATTACCAGTGGCTCCATCCCATCCAATGTGAGCCACATGCTTAACATCTGTAGGGTACCCAATCTCTATTTCGCGTTCCTTTACAACTACAAGAACAAAAACATCCCAATTACACAATCTAGATGAGCTATAAGAGCAATAGTTAACACTTAACTTTGCTCCCACAAGCTTGAGCCTTGAAAGCAGTCTCTTGCTTTGCTAAGGCAAAAGAACAGGAGAAAAAAACGAGAAACCCCGGATCTTTTTTCTTCGAGTTCTTACCAAACATTTGAGAGAAGAAGTTGTTGAATCCCTTACAAATCCCCTTCATCTTGACTCCCATAGACAGAAAATTAACAGAGCAGGTACAATCAAAAATCAGCCCTCTTGTTAGGACACGAAAGAGGTAGATCAGGAACTGGTTCCTTTGCCTAATCCGAAAGCAAACAAACATGTGATTGAGAAGGAATATTCACTTCCATTGCCAAACACACGCACGCACTCACACACACACAAAACAAAAAGAAGGGTTCTTTTTCTTGAGTCTCGAACAAGACCCATAATCCATAAAAATATAATCTTTACAGTTTCTTGGGACAAATATGGCCCCTTTCCCAAAACAAAACCCACAAAAACAAAAAGGGGCAACCCAAAAAAAAGTAGCCAATTCATTACCTTTTCAATTCAATTGCAAAACAAACACACAAAAACACCAAAAAGAAAGGATTTTTATGCACATTCTTCAACCCACATAAATAAACATAGAATTGAACTCTTTTCAATTCAATTGCAAAACAAACTCAGAAGCTTATGATAAATGTGCATGTGTATTATGACCCTTTTCACCCCTGAATCAGTGAATCCATAAAAATGCAAAAAAAAAAAAATCAAAGAATCCAACCCTTTTCAATTCAATTAAAAAACACAAAAACACAAACTCAGAAGCTTGGATAATGTGCATGTTGGTTATGAAAAAACCCCCAAAAGGGGGGCCAAAAAATGCAGAGAATACCTTTTCAATGAAGCAGAAAAACAGAGACGATGAAACGAGAGCGAGAAGCAGATTCTCTCCCCTTTCTTCCTAGCGCAATCCCCATCTCCCTTGTTCAAAACAACAGCAACAAAATGCACATAGAAACATGCAATTACAGCTGTCGGCATGCACACAAAAACCTACGAATTCACAAAAAACATGTACAGAATTGGAGAAATCTGAGAAAAGGGCCGATGTTAAACGGTTGGGTTTCTTCCCGGGGACAGGGGAGGGGAAGGGGGAATGGGAAAATAAGGGGGAAGAAGGGCGAAAATGGGGATGGATATTGGATGGGAAAAGTGGTGGAGGACCACGAAAACCTGAAAAGAAGGGGACATAATTCCATAAAAAAGTATAGGACGGGCCAAACATTAAACTATACAACTCATCATTCTTGATTAAGTGTTATTACACTCCATTATTAAGTTTTACTTCCAACTACTTAACATAATGGTTTTATCATCATTTAGCCAATTATTCACTAATCTAGGTTGTTTAGCAACCAAATTTTGAAGTTATTTTTGGCTTCTTTTCTGAGTTGTCAATAAATAAATGTTTAGTAAAAGTCACTTAGATAATTGGAAAAAAATAATTTGTCAAAATATATTTTTATAATAGAGTAGTTTTTTCTTTTTAAAAAAGGAGTCGACCCGATTGAAACAGATAACAATAAAAAAATTGCAAATGTTTTTCAAATAAAATTTAGAGTGAACAGTTATTTGTCAAGCAGGATCTTAGAATCACTCTTTGCTTGTAGAAAATTATACTATATCTCAATTTGATTTCATATTTCCTTTATATTGTTATGTTTGGCACACTAGTTTTAGGTGGTGTTCTTTTTATAAGTTGTACTCTATGTAGTGAATTGAGTATGAGAGTAAAAGGTTTAATGAGTGATTGAGAACGACTCATTTTTTGTCATAAAAGAAAATATGACAATTTTAGAAAAACATACACCATCTAATCACTAGTATTTTGCCCCTGCTTTTGGAAACTCTTGACAAGGGTCGGAGTCAAACCTCCCATTTAGGATGAACACTCGGCCACCATTACATTCTTGGGTCTAAGACCATATCACACTCCTAACCATTTCATTCTTGGGCCTAGGACTATATCACACTCCTAGCTGGGTTGAAACCCAGCTGGCTTGCGGAAGATCTTAGTCTAAATATATTCACGAGAGATATCCACCACCGACTAAGGTATATCGAACATATGACAACTCTATTCTGATAAGATAACTAGTCCTACAAGGAAAATAATTATTCACCCCAGTGTGATTAGATTATCTCTTTCAGATTAAGCCCTATAAATACAAAGGTATCACTTCATTCTGTTCATTCATTCTCTAAAGTCACACTTGTGATGTGACTTTATCACCTGAATTTCTTCCCCCGACGCCCCTAGGGAGTTTTTTTTTGCAAGAGGAACATCACGAAGCAAGGTTCACCACTATCGCGGTTCGACAAGCATCAGTTGGAAAGTTTGGTGGGACCCAATTGTCAACGACCAACTACCTTGTTCAATAACGTCAATGATACCCATAAACATAATTGTTCCCAACAGAGCACCGCCGGAAGTATCTTATCCTTCGCATGCAAGAGATGTGTCGTCAACCCTAATCACATCAATAATGACGGTGGGGGCAGCAACTCAGCCTTTGCCACGAGTTGAAATCTGCATACGGTTAAACACCATCGAGAAGGAGTACATCCTGTTTTGATATGGGGAGTTCAACCAGTTCGGCATAACCCTTTTCCCACGACTGTATGAGTAGTTGATCAAGTCAGGAGGAATCATATGTGACCATTGCAGAACTCGAAGGGAAATATTGTTAACCGGTTAATAGATGCCTTCACAACAGTAGGAATCCACCTCAGTAACTATGACTTTTAGGGTACATGGTCCCTACCACTACACTCTTCCGGACCACTATACCAACAGGCTTTGGAACACTTCAAACGACATCACCACCTGCATTCACACTTTATAATCCCATTAGCATGGGGTTTTTTCCAAACCCCTGTGATGCCACCGACACCAAAGGCGTTTCATTGAAGCGGGATCTACCCTTTACATTAAGCACCTTACGGGGGCGGCACCATCCAACTCTTGGATCGTTCCTCAGGCCTACCCACGTGGTTGACCCCTCTTCCCCATTATCAGTTCAGTTAAGTCTAGACATACTCTAGACAATACGGTCTTACTGTACTTTTAACTTAAATATTATATTTTTAATAAAAATATTAGACAAAGTATTGAGAAATACCATCTTTCCATAGGTATATAAAAATACATAATTTAATTATATTAATAGGAAGTTAGGGTTTTATACTCCGCGGTAATTGCAAGTAGGAATGATCATGGGTCTAGGACCCGACCCAGACCCAGACCCATTGGGTCGGGTACAAATCTAAAAATTTAGACTCATCAGGTATGGGTCTAGATTTTTAAATACGTTTCCGGGTCTGGGTCTAAAATACTAAGACCCGACCCAGACCTAGACCCAACCCGTAGACCCATATAAGCCTAACTATATACAAGTTTCTAAATTACTTTCATATTCTCTTTGTATTTTTATTTCAACTTCAACAAATAATATGTATTCTATATTTTGTTATCTTGAAAAATAATTCTAATACATATTGAACTTCAATTATTTTCATTTAAGATAATATATATTTTATTTAGTGAAGAAAATAAAGAATATTAGACCCATTTAGGACCCGTTTTGGATCCAAGACCCGTCTAGGTATGGGTCTAAAAATTTTAAACCCTGCGGGTCTGGGTCTACATAAATTTTCTTAGGGTCGGGTCTGAGTCTTATTAGATCTGACCCATGATCATCCCTAATTGCAAGTGAAACATTTGAATTTTGGTTAAAAACATTACTAATAAACATATAATTTATATGTCACTTATTTGTGTTTTCAGTTAACTTTTTTAAAATTTTCTTCTTTGATCTGTATTTTTTAAATATTATTTGAAATTATTTTAGTATAAAACGTTATAACTTTAAGTTGAAACATTGACAATAAAACAATGAAATTTGAGCTGATGGAAGGTTTGGAGAAAAGGAAAGAAAATTGATGTTTTACCTTAAATAGGCGCATGAGTTTACCCAAATAACTTATAACCCGAATTTAACCCAAATTTTAATTGCTTTGTACCCACGGATTTTCAGCCACTTGTTGTAAATTCTCACTTGAATTCTTAGTCTTCCAATAGCTTAGAACAAATGAAAAGAACAAAAATCTTGTGTTTTTTAAAATATTACCCATAAATTAGAATAATAATTAATATTTTAGTTTACAAAATATTTCTAATAGATATTTATATATTTTAAATATCAACAATATAATAAATAAATAATGAGTACTATATATAAAATAATTTGGATAAAAAATAATGATATTTATGTGGCTTGATGATGTGAGAAACTGAATGACCATAGGTAAAAGCTGAAAAATGAGGATTTTGAAAGAAGTAAGTGGGATAAGTAGCCCAAAATTGGGTTACACCACTGCAGGTTTCTCTTAGAACAGTGAGGGCATTTAGGCATGTTTTTCATACTGAAAAGCTGAGCTTTTACCTACAGTGAGAACTTTTCAGTTAACTTTTCAGATCTTGGACTACTAGAATATCACTTTGGGCTATACCTCTCAAACCCCAAACCCTCCATTTATTTTCTTCCATTTGGCATGCATGACTGCATCTATAGTATATATCAAAAGATGTCATTATTGCCACATGACATTCACACATAATGCTTATCACATGATATTCATACATAATCCTTGCCACATAGCATTCACACATAATTTCACGCCACTTTCTAAAATTGATTGAAAATGAAATATTTTATAAAGTCAATCCCCAATTTACAACAAAATCCCTCCCCCATTTTCAATGTTCTTCAGATACCTCAATGCTTTTAAATTAATGAGTAATTAATCATTCTCTATTTATGAGGATGCACATTCTTTTTGTATTCTCAATATCCATTTGTTAGGAAAATACTTTCATAATACTTACTTTTTACAATATAATATATTTTAAAATTTGATACACTTTCCATTTTGGTTTATCTTTTTTATATTATCAAAATCATTTCATGATAATAAGTGAATCATTTTTATTTGTTTTTTTACTCACTGCAATCAATTCTTTCCACGTAATTTAATCTGCCTACAAAAATATCTAAACTTACTATGTTAAACATATAGAACAATAGATGGTGTAAATTTTATTTACATATAATTATTTCTAATAAATTTTAATTTTGAGACAAAAACCAGTGTAAAATGCTTTATATAAATATTAAATATAGTACTGAAATATTTTATTTGTAAATACTTTCAATGGTTTATTTAACAATTTATAAATTTTATTTGCAATTTTTCTTAGAATCCGTCTTTTGAAGACCGTCTTTCCATAAGTTATGGAAAGACCGAGGTTTAAATTCCAAATTAGAAGAAATTGAGATAAATTTTTTGGATTGCATTAATCGAGTCATAAACTTATAACTACTGCTTGTTGCATAATATACTTTTAATATTGCAACTATAACCTTTTACCTTTCTATAATTCTAATTCAACTCCGTCTTTCCCAAGATTTTGTCTATTTATACGGCTTTATTTTGTTAATTAATATTTAGAAATGACATATTTTAGTACATATCAATATGTGAATGATAATAGTATTAAAAAAGTTTGTCTCTTGAAAGACCGGCATTCCATAAGTTATGGAAAGATCAAAGTTTAAATTGAAAATTAGAAGAAATCAAGATAAAAAATTTGGTTGCATTAATCGGGTCATACACTTATAACTATTGCGCGTTGCATAGTAAATTTTTAATCTTGCAACTGAAACCTTTTAACTTTCAATAATTCTATTTCAACTTCGTCTTTCCATATGTCTATGGAAAGATGATTTTTCTCAAAATTTTGTCATGAAAAATTTAATGCATTAAAGTATATTATATTTTTATTTTAATATAAAATTTAATTTATCATAAAATTTAACTTTTTTAATCTGTATAATTAATAATTATGAAATATTAATAATTTAAGACTATATATTTTTTAATCTAAGATGATGAATTAATATTTTTGGATCAAAATTTAAAACTTATATTTTTATATATTTCTAGTTCAATCAATTAATCATGAATTGAGGAAAATATCCCTAATTTAACATTTTTAAATCTAACATGCACAATTATTTTATCATCATAAATGAGCTCCTCATTTTATTTGATCGTGCATGATTCAGCCACTGGTGCTCCTGGAAATGTCCAACCTTTTACGAAACACAACATTTGTTGACCACGGAAGTTTTTTTCTGGTCTTTTCTAGAATGTTTAATTAAAAATGACCTTATTTAAAAATTTCTTATTTTTGCTCAAAAAATAGCACAATATTATCAATTAATCACAATATATTTTTAAAAAATTATAGGAAGAAGAAGAAAATGGATATCTATAACTCAATTGCACTAAAAAAGTATCATCTAATTTATTTTTTAAATTTTTGTAAAAATTTGTATGATGATAATAAATGTATATTTTTATCATAAACTGTGCAATGACCCGATATTACAATAAAATTTTCAAAACTTTGATTATTTTTCATATTCTATGTAGTGTTGATAACGATAATGTTATTTATCTAAAGTGATATTTATTAATATGTTTATCAACTAATTAAATTATATTAAAAATATATACTCCCTCTGTTTCTTTAACAATGGCACACTTTCCTTTTTGGGTTGTTTCTTTTATGTTGGCACACTTTCCATTTT
>JAULKK010000006.1:16660280-16684028 GCA_032355705.1 Rubia peregrina
CCAAAAATATCTCACATGATGTCTATTATTACATATAACAAAAGTTATCGATGGTCAAACATGCCATGAAAAAAATTACGGTCAAACGAGACCAATATTAAAAAAGCAGAGGGAGTAGAGAAACAGAGGGAGTAATATAAGTTAGTTGAAAGCTCTCCTGTAAAAAGAAAAGAAATAAAAAAACAAAAGGCCAAGTTTATCACTCCTGTGATTGTGATTTCCTTTGTGATTTCATTTGTGATTTCCTATGATTGTGGCATAATTAGTGTAGCAAATTAGGAAAAGTAATATTACGAGTAAAGTACATTTATGCCCCACTTTCTTGTTTAGTACAAATATATATCTCAGTTTTTTTGAAAGTGCACATATACCCCTAGTTCCTTGTTTGTACACACATTTTTTCAGTTTGTCAAACGCTGATCCCCAATTATAAGAGTACATGTGCACTTTCAAAAAATTGGAAAGGTTATATATGTACTTTGGAAAAACTTGAACGTGTATATGTGCACTTTAAAAAAAATTGAGGAATATACATGCACTTTCAAAAGTATCTGGACCTGGATGCACCTTACTCTAAAATTATTCTTGCACCTACATCAATGCAGTAGATGTTGAATAAATGCAACTTCGAACACGTTTATTTTGTCCCAAGAAATTCTCACCAGTGACTCTATGTTGACCAAACACCACAAATACATCCTTTTCATCATTCTATTCTAATTCCAGAGTTTTTTTCCTTCTATTTTCACACTTACAATAATACACAAAAAAAAGCAAGATAAAAAAGAACCTATTCTTGTTGATCTCCAATACTTTATTTAGTGATCATTGTTTCTGCAAGCATTGAGACCTCAATTCTTCTTCCTTTTTCAAATTTGGAATCTTATACCATGTTAAGCAAAGTAAAAGAACAAATACCAAGCATAATTTTTTCTTTAAAGAAAATCATTTTTTACAATATGCTTAAGCATAAACCCTAGAAATTCCCAAATCTAATCCACCTACAAGAATAGTTTCTGCTGAACTAGTCTACCTAGGCCATACATTGCCATAGACATCCTTCTTCGTGTATCGATGATCCCACGCCCATGGTACATCTGCATTTCAACAAAAAGAACAAGAAGTATGGAGTTACTGAATTCATCCATCCAGTAAAAACCGACAACCGGAAAAAAAAAGGAGGGAAGAATTAACCTTCTGCTTCATATGGCTTGGGAGGAAGTTGATATGGGACCGGCAATTGTATCACTTCGCTGGACTCAGTAGTTCCATTCCCTTGCCAATCTAGAGTTACCAGCGTCGTTTTCTCCTCCTTTGGCTGCTCCTGGAAATTTTTGACAGATTTCAATGTTAACAAGCACTTAAGCACCAAATGAATGCGCTAAAAGATGCAAAGTTATACGAAGCTTTACATCTGAGGATTTCACTTCTTTGGTGCAAGAAAATTTGCAGCCAGGCTTGATTGAAGTAGGCAGAAACAGCACGCCAAGCTGAAAAAGTTAATAGGAAACGAAGTTTAAATTGCAAAGGAAGATACTGATCATCAAGTGCAGAGAATTGCATTCAGTATTTACAGAACCTCATACGAACGTATCATCAACTGGGAATTGCCTTTCTGGAGAGAACCCCAGGCAGCCTTGCTGAGGTTAGCCGAAGTAAGTAAGAACCAGCTATTGAGGAAAAAGAATCAATTAGTTTAAAATTTTACTAACTTTATAAGCTAAAGCAGCCAAACAACGAGATAAGATGGACTCTTACGCGAGGTTCTGACCATTATATCGTCCAAACGTCTTAATGTGGGGCATTGCTCGGCTGGAAAAAAAACAAAAAGATCATATAAAACCGAACTTGTAAGCACCCATTACTAGAACATCACTATAAACACATCGGATACAATATGTAAAGAATCTCAGATATGCATTAGATCCAAGAATTTTTTTGTACTAGAACTATTATCACCTACAGTCACAATTCAGGCAACCGAACATTCAGCATCGCGAATATTTTGCAATTGTAGCTCTCCAACGTCAAATAAATAGAAGGATCAAGGGAAGTAGGGGAAAATATACCAGCGGCCAGTATGACTAGCTTTCCATCTAGCCCAATACTTCTTTAGAAATGGTTTCTCCACATTTTTAAGGGGGCCTGGAATGCAACCTCCTGCGGCATACCCCTACGAATGAAAGAATATCAGAAAATCAGGAAAAGAATAACCAAAACTGAATTCGTTGAATACATAAGAACTTTTACGGTCAAATCACAAGAACATCAAAAGGACAGTGGGATCCGCTATATTGATCATATCCCACCATCACATTCGGACGAGACAGGTATTTCTGGTAAAATAAAGAAAATAGCAATAGGTCTGCCTCATATACCACAGAGCTTGGACAGAAAGGCGTAGAAGAACAAGCTACTGGAAATTACCTCTAAAGAAGTTCTAACATCCTCAACAGTAGGCCATACAATCAGTGGCTCCCCAGTCCCAAGGGGCTTTTTATCTTCTGAGATTCCAGCACTTAAAGAAGCTGCGAATTCTGTCATCCATTTCTCGTCTAAAGAGCCTAAGGAAGAAAACTGCAAGATGGAAATGAAGCGATCATCCAGGGGATGTGACAAAAAAAGAAACTTAAATACCCAAAATAATGAGTTTACATTAAAAGGAGGCGTCAGAGTCCAAACGTACCTGGTAAACAAGAGGAGACTTTCGAAACTCTTCATCGAACGTACACTCTTGAAGAATTGAACGCATCTTCATGTGTCCCCACTTTTTCAGATTGGCACCGGAATGATATCCGGGGACAGACCCGATGAGTCTGACCTTGGTTCACACAAAATAGCCAATTAAGTAATCATAATGAAGGAAAAGACCATTTAACCCACAACCTAAAACACACGAACAAGATTCTGACCATCATATGATACATTTTCAGTGTGAAAAGAACAACAATAAGAAATCCAAAATAAATATGGAATACCATTGCGCTGCTGTAATCAAACTTCTTGAAGAACGATGGATTAATACTAAAGCTGCCAAGCCCAGGTATATTAGCATTGAATTCTGGCCACTGAACCAACACAGAAGAATAAATAAATTCAGGAAAACAACAGAACTCCAACTGAACTTAAGAGCTACAAAAAGAAACATTGTTAACAAAGGTGCAGTGAATCAACATCAGTCATCAGACTGAACTCAAGACACTTTGAAAGGAAAGGTTTATGATGTTCAGTACTCACACATCATATTTTCAAGTCAACTGAGCTTGCATGGCCCACACGAGATCTGTTTAAATAAAAAAAATTCTGAACTCCCTAGTCTGACAGGACAGCTATAACAACAATAACTATTTATTATCCCACAAGGTGAAATTGGCCAGTGTGGATCATATCTTCTACTTCTCTCAGAATACTAATTGCCAAACGTAAAAGGACAAAAAACACATGCGTGTGTGCCTATTAAGAAGAAAGCACATACTCAACAGTCCTACTACAACAATAACAACCAAGCCTTTGATCCAATTCCTAGGTTTGGCTATACTGATCATCTTTCACACTTGTTTTGGCCAAAAGTCCTAGTCCGGAAACACTTAATACATGTTGCTATCCAACTTCCAAGTAATCGTAGGAGTATTATCTTTCCAAGGATTCATTCAGAAGTTAAAGTTCAACAAGAGGAAATTTGAAATAATCGACGAATAAAAGCCTGGAAAATTAACTACTCATGAGAGCATGAGATGGCAAATACAAGTTGCACAGCCATTTCAGTTCAAATTTTGAGATCGATCAGTAACTGAGGTGTTTATCTATCACAGTGACATCATCATTGACACATCAGAAACTACCTTCAACGAGCTTAGGTAATCGACCAAATCGGTTTCAAAACCACATTGCTTGCTTTCAGTGTACTTATCCTTCCATGGAAAATCTTGCATCCACAAGCCTTGGCTCTTGTTGTTCCAATCAACATGAATCAGATTTGCTGTATGTACAATAACCCTTATTCCTTGAGGATAGACAAGAAACATCGCTTTGGAATGGTGTGTTCCGTAAGCAATGGGCAAAGGAGGTTTATGGAGGATCCAGCTTGCACATTGCTTTCTCTGAAAAACAATCACCAAGTGAAATTGAAGGCTATAATAAGAAACCTTAGACGAACAATAGTATCATAACTGAAGGTGTAAACCTTCATATACTCCAGCTTTCCATCACCCTCTCCATGGATGATTAGTACATGAGGCACACTTTTAATCATTGGACATGCTACAACCAGAAAACCCAACATGAACATCAAAACCTAATCGATAGTGAGTAGATGAAAGGCACATGAACTACCGAAGAAAAAAAATCATCGCAGTTTTAAAACCAATTTCACACCATGAGAACACATGTTAACATGCGCTGAGATAATAAGAAAAATCTTCGTGATTCCAGTTGTGTTGGTGATGTGAAACTAGATCCAGTAAGATATTAACTTAGATATCCATGCCTACAAAAATTCAGACTGAGAATATTGAGATTACACTAGTCATTGCCATAACACCATTTGATACAGCGAATGTACTTCATGATATGTTCAGATCATATACTAATCAGTCCAATTCAGGATAAGAGAAAAAAACAAAATATTTTCCAAAAGATTACTGGTTGATAAGGCAAATGACTGGGAATGAGATGCAGGAACACAGAAAATAGGACTTGCCTGAAAGTAGCCAATCGATATCCACCATGTAATTAGATAGTACAGCAACAACCACATTGCCCTACAAAAAGATCAATAACACATAAGTTAATACTCCAAAGGAGCATGGCTAGGCTACCGAGCTGAAATACAATTTCAGAAAACTAAACCTATGACACTATTCAATCTCCCATTTAACGGATTGACAACTACTAGTAATGTTCTGTTCACCTGAATCACATCACTGATTGAAACAGCATTTGTATTTGCCCAAGCTGGTAGTCCTTGCACCCGTAACAGTCGAAAAGTTGCTGGTAACTTATCCTTAGAAACTTTAAATTGGCGAATACCCTCTGAAGAATTCATTACTTGACTACCATTATGCTCCACCCTTTTCTGCAGACATGTTTAACGGAATGGATCATAAGCAAAGAGTCTGAAACTAAATTCTTAAGCCTATATAAATAACAAAATCATCTACTATCCAATAATAGAGAACTAACAAGAACCTACCTTTTTAGATTCTTCTAATCGAGGTTCAACCTCAAATTCATCTTGCCTTTTCTTCTTAACACTAACATAACCTTTACTACAACCACTTTCCTCACCCAGGCACTTCCCTAAATTTTCTTTCTTCTCACAGTCAAGAGTTACATACTTGTAGAAGTGATGCCCTGGTATAAACTCAACAACATCCCCATTTTCAAGCTTCAATGTCTCCCCAGATGAAAGCTTCTTCCTCACCTCCTTACTTCTTACAATAACAGGGTTTGTTCCTTCCTACAAGAAAAAAAATCCTTTATTTTAAATAAAATGTACAAGCACTCAAGATTTGTAGTAAGGGTAGTAATGTTGACATGGACACTCATTTAGCAGAGACCGCACAACAACCCGACTGACATGACACGATTATCATAATCTTTAGCATTAACCAAACCAAACATATACACAACACAATCCGTATTGACACGCCAACCCGAATAGCCACCCCAAACCTCTAGAATATCTCATTTGTAACTTCTCAGCCAGGCAACTGTGCACTATGTGACTCAGCAATCAAAGTTTTTAAAAAAGGTACAAATGAAATAAAAGAACCCTTTTTAAATCTAATATTAACAAAAAATGCCTCAAGCCTTCAAGTGAGATGCCGGTTTCTGACCCGACAATCCAATTGACAACGACAACATGCCCTTAAATCTAACACAACCCGATTCCGACATGCCAACCCGATTGTCAAAAAAACATCCACATGTATGAACATGCAAGAAAATCAAAAGGGTACAATATACTACCACAGAGAGCTGAGCAGAGCCACTGGGAGCAACATCAATGCTGAGATGCTTCCTGCTAATGCGTTTATCAGCAGAAGTAATGCAATTGCGCCCGATCTCATTGAGCCCTTTTGAGAGACTAATTCTGGGAACCGAATTCTCTCCTTGTCCTAATTCCTCTAGATTGCTTTTCAATGGCACCAAAAACCCAACCTAAACATTTGGGCAAAAAACCAACAAATTACTACAATTGGGGAATGAAGTATTCAGCTAAAGATGTCATCTTTATGACAGCATATTTACCTGGGCACAGTTGGGGATACTCATCGCCGTGACTGTGAGAAATCAATCGGAAAAGTTACCCAATTCACTGTAATAGGATCGCAGTGAGAGTCAGGGGAGCTTGTCGACTCAATAGCAGCATGGTTCAGGGAGCCCGGATGAAAAAAATATGTTTTGCCGTTAAAAGGTTAAGTACTACCACAAATAAAAATTTGAGATTAAAAATTACTCCATACGTCTTACATTAAATTGCACAGTTACTTTTCATACATTATTCTTTATCAAAATTTAACCTCATATGAATAGATAAATGAGCATCAATATTATTATATGTGATATTGTTGAATTCTTCATAACAAGTAATTTCTAAATATCAAATTTTTATTTACCATTATTGTACGTAAGTGAACATATTAACAGTCAAACATGTTTTTTGAACAACGTGATAATCATTGATGTGATATTTAAGCTGGGACGGAGGGAGTACTTGTTATAACATATACAAATAAAAATTTGAGATTAAAAATTACTTGTTATAACAAATACAAATAAAAAATTGAGATTAGAGAATTCGTTGTTATTGTTGTTTAAATATCTATTCATATATACAGTCAAATTTTAATTGAGAATAATGTCAAAAAAATAAAAATGCAAATAGAACTAGGACGGAGGAAATAGTTAATATTGATAGTGATAGGAAGGGCAATGGGCGGACAAAACATGTGCGTATTATGGTACCTCCACATTTACGTTCATTTAAAACATTCAGACCCATATCCGTTTCATCACTATGTTGGGTACAATATTAAAATGCAATCTTATCCATCGAGTATACTATAAAATTCACCCATTACACTCACTCAACTTATATATCCACAAATGCCTAAGATCCGCTTTATTATTATAATTTTAATATTAATTTTTTAAAATAATTTTTTAAGAATATTATAAATAAAACATGTGCATTGTGAATAGATAATAATTTAGTGGGGCGAGACATGGATGAGATGGATATGAACTAATATACATGTCCGACCCACTATCCATGACGGGTATCATTTGCATATCTATACCCGTCCCAACCCTCATCAAAGCTACCTCCATGTCTGCCTCATTGGGGCGGATGTAATGCAGATCTCCACCAAAACCCGCCCTACTATCATCCAAATAATCTCTTAATATTTGCCTTTACTCAACATAATTGAAAACAAGCACTTGCTCACCCGGGTTATCTTAACTTTTATATTGTACTTTGTGTAATTTTAGTTGTGAGCAGTTCATTTCTGAATTTGTATGTCCTCTACATACTTATTTACTGTCCCTTTAAAGATGCAGTATGCCAAGAGCTAGTTGCTAAATTCAATGAATGTGAGAATAAGACGGTAAGTAACACAACTAACCTTCAAATAACCTAGTCATAGGGTGACTAATTGCATTTAGAGGTCATCTAGCCTTTTCATTTTAATCAAGTTCTTTTGAGAAAAAAATAGAAAATTATTGATATGAGAGATATATAAATACAATGTTTAATACTTAATTATTTATTAATCATGTGCACTCGAATGAAATATTCATGATTCACTTAATGATTGTCTTTTTGCATTCATCGGGAAAAAAACATATCTCGTGAGTTGATAAAGAAAGAGTATCTAATGTTATCAAAATATGAAGATTTGTTCAAAAATGTTGTAAATCACATCAAATTATTTTATTTATACTAAGTTAAAGTTTCATTAAAAATATACTATTAACATACACCAACTAAATATATTTCTAGATCCATCACTAGTGACCTAATATGGTTGGTATCAAAGCACTGCTATCACGAGTTGTTATGAGGTAAATCACAGAGTCTAATGGTCAAACACACATGTGGTCACTTCTTGTTGGCCATAAGGAACCCTCTGCAGGATGATATTCCCACAATGCGACTGCGAGAATTCAAACGCATAACCATTAGAGTATTTAAACAAGCATTTAACCACTTGGCCGATCACTTGGATGCAACATCATCTATTTCTCTGTGCAAAATTATGATGTGTCAATAATAAGAAAATAAAAGTAGTAAATGGGTTATTCTCGTTCGTCGGGGTTACAGGCGAGAGTGGAAATGTGTTGTCTGAAAAGTTATACTTAATTCGTCCTACTAATAATGTCCTACCTCATTTTTATATGTCAAACTTTATATTTCTTTGGGATAAACTCATTCATGCCCCCTAGTTCTTGCGTTTGTGCAGATATACCCCCGAGTTTTTTAAAGTGCATCTGTACCCCTGTCGTGGTCTGAAAATTTGGTCAATTTCGATCATTACCGGATTCAATAGAAATGAACGTTTTCTCTGAATAAGATATACATACTCAAAGTATCACACCTGAGAGAGAAAATCAGGCAAAAATGGGTCCTACTAATGTGGCCTTAGCACGTAGGAAAAAGAAACCTTCAAATGCTAGTTTATAATCATATATGTTTTTTTCATAGTTCAAGTGGTCTTACAAGCTTATGCTCCATCCTTTACGCGCAGAAATGCAAATCCTTCTCGGAATGGATTTAGGCGTGTGTGGGACGTGCGTACACAAATGTAGCAGCTTTTCCAAGGGCCCACGAGCCTTAATTTTTCAACCACCCAGAATTATATTCTCTGAATTATAGACTCTCCAAAAGGAGCGTGGACCACATGGATTTCTTCTGGAAGGCTCAAGCCACGTAGTATTGGTTTTGCACCCATTCAAAATTATTTTCTCTGAATTTTGGACAGTCCAAAATGTGTGTGGACCCCGTGAATGTCTTCTACTCCCTCCGATTTTATTATATTGGCACCCTTTCCTTTTTGGGATGGTTTTTTTATATTGGTACGTTTCTTTTTTTGGTAAATACTAGATTGTTTTTATCCACACAATTTACTTTTTACTCTCCTTATACAATCTCCTCCACTCATTTTTTTTTAAAAGTGTGCTCTTTCCTTGGTGCCAATATTAGGCAACCAGAAGGAGTATAAGGCCGTCTTGATTTTTCAGCCCAACCGGCTGTGGTTGCTCTTGATCTCGTTGACAAAAAACTCATTTTCGTACTATGTGAAGCAATACGTGAATGTTGGCCTTCTAAAGATATTTACTCCAAGAGTATATTTCCATTTCCATTTCCATTTCCATTTCCATGTCGTTAACGACTTCCAAAATCAATTTCCCTATGGTAGTTTTCCATGTTTAGCTGAGAGAAATGGACACGTTAATGACACCAATTTTATGATTCATTATATACATTAATAAGCCTTATATATAATGTAACTATTTGAATTACATATATATATATATTATAATTCATTATATACGTTAATAAGCCTTATATATAATGTAACTATTTGAATTGCGCGCGCACACACACACACATAAACATGTTTGTATAGTATAAAGGAAAATGTACACTGATTTTAACTTGATTTCACATATATGCATTATTTTTTAATCTGGCAATAAACAATGGTTTGATCAAATGCAAGCCATACTAATAGATAGTACATTTTTTCCAACTGATATATTTTTAATCAAAATTTTAGATATACAACTTAGCCTATATGTAGATAGTAACTACTTAGATCTTATGTATATAGGGTTTATATCTTATATACTAACTAGTTAGATCTTATATATAGTAATAGAAGAAAATATACAATAATTTTACAACTTCACATATATGTCAATTATAAATCAGACAATCAACATTGGGGTTGATCTCGTGCAAGCCTTATTGATAGATTAGCACATTTGTCTCCCATATGATATACTTTTTCTGCCCCAACCAACGGTTCCTACTTTCTGTTTCTGTTTGTTTTAACCAAAGGTTCATATTTTGATTATTTCCTTATTTAGACTGAAATTTGTGGTTGAAATTTAGAAAGCTCATTTCAATCCCCCACTTCTCCCGCTTCATCAACATGCAAGCATGTGCAAAAAAAGTGATAGGAACCTTTTGTTGGGATGGAGAAAGTATATTTTATCAAAATTTTAATTTACAAATTATCTTTATATGCATATAGTAACTAGTTCGATCTCATCGTGTCCTAGTTCGTTGGCAAAAAGGGCAACATCTTTTGATCCTCTAAGAAGCAGTCCACCCGTTTCACTTTCGCGAACAGCTGACTGTTTAGAATTGGGTCTCGATTTTTAGCCCAAAATGATGTGGTTGCTCTTGATCACACAGACAACAAACCTCGCCTTCGTACCATATGAAACGAAACGTTGATGCTAGCCTAGTAAAGAGATTTACTGCAGTAATATTTTTTCATGTTCATGACGTTGGTTTCCTCTGGAGCAAATTCTCCAGGATTAGTTTTCCATGTCTAACATAAACAAATCGGCATGTGGATGACACTATTTTTGTGATTCAATGTATACATTAATAAGCCTTATATGTATGAAGTAACTAGTTAAACTATACATGTAAACATATATGTATAGTAATAAAGAAAAATGTACATTAGTTTTACACAATTTCACAGGTTTGTCAATTTTAAATCTGGCAATCAACAATTGGGTTGATCCTGTGCAGACTATATTGATAGATTTGCACATTTTTCGTCCACTTGATGTATCTTTTTATCAAAATTTTAAATATAAAACTTAGCATAACTGTATATTGTAACTTGTTAGATATTATATATAAATATATAATAAATGAAAATGAATAATTTTACACAATTCACATACCGTCAATTTTAAATCTGGCAATCAATAATTGGGTTGATCCCGTGCAAGCCATATTGATAAATTAGCACATTTGTCTCCCATCTGAAATATTTTTTATCTAAAATTTAAAGATACAACTTATCTTTACATGTATATAGTAACTAGTTGGATCTCATCATTTCCTGGTTCGTCAACAAAATGGACAATATCTTCTGATCCTCTAAACTCCAGAAGCAGTTCTCTTACTTCACAGCCACTAACAACTCACCATCTAGAATTGGGTCTTTATTTTTACCCCAAAAGGATGTGGTTGCTCTTGATCACCCTGACAATAAACCTAGCCTTCGTACCATGTGAAACGACAAGCTAATGTTAGCCTTGTAAAGATATTTACCCTAGGAATATTTTTCAATGTCAATGTCATTGGGTTCTTCCTAAAGTCTTATATATGCATTTATAAGTCTTATATATAAAGTAGCTAATTCAATTTCACATATAAACGTATTTGTATCGTAATAAGGGAAAATGTTCACTAATTTTACACAATTTCACATGTTCGCCAATTTTAAATCTGGCAATAAACAATAGGGTTGATCCCGTGCAAGCTATATTGATATATTTGCACATTTTTTGTCCACCTGATATATTTTTATCAAAATTTTAAATGTATAACTTAACCTTATATGTATGCAGCAACTAGTTAGATCTTATATTACATATATATAAACTCCACAAGAAATCATTTTGCTTCACCGCCGCAAACATATCAACGTTTAAAATTATGTCTTGATTTTTCAGTCCATTCAAATGTGATTGCTCTTGATCTTGCTGACAACGAATCTCGCATACGTATCATATGAAATGACACGTTGATGTTCACTTTCTAAAGAGATTTAGCATAGGACTATATTTCTATGTCCGTGTCGTCGCTTCCACCTAAATCAATTTTCCTAGAAATATTTTTCCATGTCTAGCTGAAAGATATTGGCACGTTAATGACACTATATTTTTTTATTCAGTATATACGTTAATAAGCATTGTGTGTATAAATTAACTATTTAAATTGTATATAAACATATATGTATCGTAATATAGGAAAAAGTACATTAATTTTACATTATTTCACAAATTCTCCAAATTTAAAGCTAGCAATCAACAATCAGGTTGTTCTTGTGCAAGCCATGTTGATAGATTTGCACATTTTTCGCCCACCTCATATAATTTTTATCAAAATTTAAATATACAACCTAGCCTTATATGTATATAATAATTAGTTCGATCTTATATCTAACACATTTGTATAGTAATAAAAGAAAACGTGCATTGATTATTACACAATTTCACATTCTCGTCAATTTAAAATATGGCAATCAACACTTGGTTTAATCTCGTTCTAGTCATATTGATAGAATTGCAGATTTGTTTCCCACCTAATATATTGTTATCAAAGTTTTAAAGATACAATGTATCCTTATATTTATACAGTAACTAGTTAGATCTCACTATGTCCTACTTCATCAACAAAATGGACAACATCCTCTCATCCTTAAACTCCGGAAGCAGTCCTTCTGCTTCACCGCCACGAACAACTTATCGTTGGGTCTATGGTTTCAGCCAGATCAAATACAATTGCTCTTGATCTCGCTGATAACAAACCTCGCCTTTGTACCATGTGAATGACACGTTGATGTTAACCTTCTAAAGATATTTACCCTAGGAGTATTTTTAATAGCCCATGCCGCGATTTCCCTAAGATTAGTTTTCCATGTTTAGCCAAAAAAAACATGCACGTTGATGGCACTATTTTTGTGATTCAATATATACACTAAGAAGCCTTATATGTATAAAGTGACTAGTCAAATTATATATAAACACATTTATATAGTTATAAAAGAAAGTGTACATAATTTTTACACAATTTCACATCCTCTTCAATTTAAAATCTGGCAATCAACACATGGTTCGATCTCGTGCGAGCCATATTGATGAATTTTCACATTTGTCTCCTACCTGATATATTTTTATCAAAATTTTAAAGATACCATTTATCCTTACATTTATATAGTAGCTAGTTAGATCTCATCATGTCCTACTTCGTCTGCAAAATGGACAACATCTTCTTATCCTCTAAACTTCAGATGCAGTCCTCTTGCTTCACCGCCACGAACAACTTACCGTTAGGTCTATGATTTTCAACCCGATTAGATACAATTGCTCTTGATCTCGCTGATAACAAACATCGCCTTCGTACCATGTGAATGACACATTGATGTTAACCTTCTAAAGATATTTACCCCAGGAGTATTTTTATAAGCCCATGCCTCGATTTCCTTAAGGTAAGTTTTTCATGTTTAGCCAGAAAAAAATCCGCACGTTGATTGCACTGTTTTTGTGATTCAATATATACACTACGGAGCCTCATATGTATAAAGTGACTAGTCAAATTATATGTAAACACACACATATATATTAATATATATGTAACTAACTTACTATATATATAGTTATAAAAGAAAATGTACATAATTTTTGCACAATTTCACATCCTCTTCAATTTAAAATATGGAAATCAACACTTGGTTCGATCTCGTGTGAGCCATATTGATGGATTTTCACATTTGTCTCCCACTTGATATATTTTTATCAAAAATTTAAAGATACAACTTATCCTTATATTTATATACTAGCTAGTTAGATCTCATCATGTTCTTCTTCGTCAGCAAAATGGACAACATCTTCTTATCCTCTATACTTCAGAAGCAGTCATCCTTCTTCACCGCCACGATAAACATACCGTTAGGTCTATGATTTTCATCCAGATCACATATAGTTGCCCTTGATATCTAACAACAAACCTTGCCTCTGTACCATATGAATAAATAACACGTTGATGTTAACCTTCTAAAGATATTTAACTTGGGACTATTTTAACATGCCCATGCCACGATTTTCCCAAGATTAATTTTTTATGCTTAGCTGAAACAAACCGACATGTTGATGGCACTGCTTTTGTGATTCATTATATACACTAATAATCCTTATATGTATAAAGTGATTAGTTAAATTATATATATACATATATTTTTATATTTATAAAATAAAATGTACATGATTTTTACACAATTTCACATATCCATCAATTTTATATCTGGAAATCAACAACTGGGTTGATTCAATGCATACCTTATTAATATATTTGCACATTTTTTGCCCACCTAATATATATTTTATCAGCATTTTACTCATAACTTATTATATATAAAACTTAGCCATATATGTACATAGTAAATTATTTGATATTATTTATAAACATGGATAGTATAATAAATGAAAATTTACATTAATTTTACACAATTTCCTGTATCCATAAATGTAATATCTAGTAATAAGTAACTGGGTTGATTCCATGCAAGCTATATTGGTATATTTGCACATTTTTTTGCCCATTTTATATAATTTAGAGTCCGTCTCTTGAAAGAATGTATTTCCATAAGTTATGGAAAGACCAAGATTTAAAATGCAAATTAGAATAAATTAAGATAAAAAAATTTCTTTCTATTAATCGGGTCATAAACTTATATCTACTATATGTTGTATAATAAAATTTTAATATTGCAATTAAAACATTTTACTTTTTTATAATTCTAATTCAACTCGTCTTTCCATATGTCTATGGAAAGACCATCTTCCCCAAGACTTTGCCATATTTTTATAATAAAAAAACTCAAATATACAACTCTCTCCATCTATATATATATATATATACACACACGTGTGAGAAATTAATCTAACTAGTCTATATATATAACCCAACTCTGGTATCTTGATCGGAAAATTTTATAGAATTAACTTTGAAACTTTTCTATAGGATCTCAATACTATAAAAACAAAACAAAAAAAATCCTGCATCCAAATTTATCCTAAAGTTTCTACTTTTCATTTTCGTCTATCACAATCAAAGGTTCATAGTTTTTATTTTGACTAAAATCTGTGGTTGAATTCGATTAGATCATTTCAATCCCCCACTTTTCATGTCACATCGTAGTTTTTAAAAAACTACCAGAAACCTGCAAGCATAATTACAGATATGGAAAATAGATGAAAAACATTTAAAATGGGGTCAAACACACAGACCCGGAACAAATAAACAAAAAACATAAACAAAGGTAGATCTAAAGAGTCGCGACCTGATAACGACGATGATGACGGCCCGGTGGAGGTGACATGGCCCAGCGGAGAGAGGAGAAGACGCGACTGATGAAGGGAGAAGCAAACGCAGCCGGCGGAGGGAGGAGAAGAGGTGGCATGCAAAGGGAGGAGAAGAGGCACCCCGACAGAGGGAGGAGGAGACGCAGCCGGCGGAGGGAGAAGGAGAGTGCGGGAGGGAGGCTGGAGGGAGAGGGAGGTGTACAACAAGAGTGAGGAAAAGGGAGACGTGAGGGAAAATAGAGTGAGGTCTGGAGAGTTGGGAGAGAAAAATAAACTAAGGCATGAAGCTAGGGTTTATGTTTAGTGGTCCAACAATGGAACCCCATTTAAGACGGTTCTACGATATAACCGCATTTAATTAATTTTCATAAAAGGTGAAAATGCCTTTAATCGATTTCAAACCACCTTTGTAATGAAATGGGTGACTTGGGAGGGAGTTTCGAGTTCGAAACTCGATTTAGGTCCTAATCAAGAACTGCCTTTGATTGCATGCTATTAATCAACCTTTCTCCACTAGTGTGGCTACTTTCTCGATTTCCCGCCTGTGGATGGCCTTGGGTATTCGAGGTAGGAACAACACTCCGCTCTTGACCTCATACTCGTTGTTGTGCCCGAGGGGCTTCTCATTTTCGGGTAGGGATAGGAATGCAGCCCCGAGTATGATGTACTCGAGGTCGATGAGCTTCCCTTCTTTCTCCGGCTTGTCCTAGATCAAGCATTGCCGGATGTTGCTCTGGTGAGTGCAAAAGTGGTGCGCCTTGACTTGTCGTGTCGTTGTCGTGCGCGTAGAAATGAAACATGCATGGATGGTGGTGGATGTTGCTAACCGGGCTAAAGCCTTGAATGGCGGTGGTCACGGTTTCGAGAAGGGAAGTGTTGCTCTCAGTTGGTGAGCCGAGAACCGCGGCTTCCATGATTTTGAACCGTGGTGCAAATGTTTTCTAGTGTTGATCTGAATGTGAGAACTTATGTTGCTTTGTTGTGGTCGGAAGTGGCAAAGTAATAATCCTCCATACGTATACCCGTAATTAATGTGGTATTCTGAGGTTCCAAAGTAACTTTCAAAACTTTACCTTCTGTTTCAAAACTTTACCTTTGACTTGGCCAAATCTCGTTTAATGACAAGTGATAATCCCTCTTGACCGTGTATTTTCCATCAACATTAGGCCTCCAAATTGTTTGGTTGTTTATACTATGTGCATTTAGTCAACAACAACGAAATGCTAGGCTAAAGAAGTTGGTGGCCATTAGCAAGTAGATTTATGTGTTGCTAGAAAATTTCATACGTGGGGGTTCTGTATGTGGGGAGGTGAGCGTCTAGTAAGATTTTAACAAGTGTTAAACTCTAGTGGAGAAAATAAGGATGTATATAATTGTAATTTTTAATTAAAACTCGTTAAAATATCACTGGGCACTCACCTCTCCACATACAAAATCCTCACGTATAAAATTTTCTAGTGTGTTGCGTGCAATGTGTAGTAGACCTTATTGGGGGGCTTTCTCAAACTATTTATTGCATTTTTTTCTTCATCACGCAATTAACATTGGTTTTTATAGGGTGCCCAACTTTTTAAAAAAAATTAATTTAAGTGGTGAAAATGATCTCGTATACTATCACATGATGATGCGATTTATATTGACATATCAAAAATTAAAAGTACAATGCATCAATAATGGGATAATCTCACTTATACAAAGCATACTAAAAATGAATTTCTAGTCATTAGGCTTTATGACAAAAAGAAAGGTGAATTGGGTGATGAGCTGGTTTTTCTCCGTGAAACCGTCTAGCAAGTTCAACCCGACCCTGCTCACATTGACTCAATCAAACATACCAACTCGAATCAATCACAGTAATAAGCATTAAACTTTGTATTTATTCTGTAATAAGTTGCATGTTCATCGGAGAGATACACATATTTTATCCAGCAACACTTTAAAATTTTGGTGTTACCAAACACTCTTGAAGCCTAAACCACTCGTCAAAGTTGAAAATGAAAGAAGCAAATGAATAAATAATTAACCACCACTTCCAAGCTTTAATGTTGATAGAGTATGATCCCAAGACCATAGGATCCTAAGACCACTTTAATGAGGTGAAAAACACATCAGAATGCATAGGTGAAATCATGTAATGACCATGTTACATCCAGTATAAGCCCAGCCTAGTAAATAGCCTATACTACAACAAAAATTTCTAACACTCAATGCTCGAAACCAATCGTGTTCCCTGGTGCAATCTATATGTGTTCCTACAACATACTCGTATAACTTAACATGTCGAGCATTTTCCTGTAGAGTTGTCAGCAAGAAAAAGTGGGATGTGGTAACATCATTTCAGCATGAAGTCATCGTCTGCGCTTGGACTCTTTCCGCATCTCTGCCAGGTAGCTCTCTAAGTTGGATTTCTGCCATAGTCGTCTCCTGATAAGATCTTCCTTTCTAAACTCATCTGCAGAGCATATACCAGATTCAAGCTGTTATAATGATGGTTGATGTTCCAACTCGAACTTTCCAAATCAGAGAAGTACTCGAGTTAAACATGTTGGTGGATATCTAAACAGCCGGAGGGAACACATCAAAGTATATGATTCTGCTTGTCGACTCAAACAGAAAGCCACTCAGTCAAATACTTCAGTAAAATATGTAAAATACTTACCAATATCCTTCCACGAATCAAGAGGGACACCCAAAGATCTTCGTGTCAAGTAGGAAGCATCTTCCCATGAATATGGAGACTTCTTAACCTTGTATCGCCAGAACCAACTCCCATACCACAACAAAAGCTGTGGAAATAAGATTATGTCAGTAGTCATCCTACTATAATTAAGTGATTTCATCTCTTGATTAAGCCTGCGTGAGTATTCTGTTTGAGAATTCACGTGAACAAGGGACACAGTGGCATTAGTCGGTTTGAATGTACTTGGGAAGTTCAAACGATAAGGAGGTTCCAGCATATTCTTATACCTTACTAATAGCATATGGAAGCAGAATGAAGCGAATGCCAAGACGCCCCCAGACGGATGGCTTTTCAGCCCCCTTTATCTGCAGTTCAAGCTCATTGCTAAGGTCTTCTTGCATCTCCCTGTTACAAAAGGGTACATATCAGATTAAATGTTAAAATTAACTCTACAAATACTGAACATGAATAAGGATCATGCCAGGGAACAGTAAACCACGTGAATAGTGATTGGGGATGCTGCATATTACTCTTTTAAGTTGCTCTCCCTTCGCCCCGACTATAGGCCCTACTTATTTTCCCCCACCTCCCAAAAATACCGCAATGTCCAGAGCCAAGAATAAAAACCATGGATTTAGGGCAGTTAAAATCATAAAGAGAACTAAAACTTGAAAATACAAACCATACTTGCTCATTTGCTTATTGCCCTTCTTTTTATTCGTCAATCCCCCGGTTCGCTCAAGTTCCAGTGCCTTCAGCTTGTTTTTGAAAGCAGGTGTCTTCTTAACCATGTCAAGAGCCTGAATGGAAAACAATTAATAAGTGAAAGAGGAAACAACAAGGACCATAGTTTCCAGCATTAGAAAAGTGCCAGAGCTTTAACCAGATAAGGAAAGGAGTACTACTTTAGTCAGTTATACCAGGGAGTTACTCCCTCGGTCAGTGCCTCATTGTCATGTCGCCTCGCTGTTCGCCATCCGTCGTTGCCTCGCCGTCCGTTGTCTAGCTTCGCCGTCCGCCTCCTTCCATCAGACGTCGTTGCCACTCTCTTCATCGCCAAATTACAGCGTCAATCTCCTCCGCAATGCCGTCGATCTCCTCGCCGGAAAGCGTCGTCTATCTCCGCAGCGCCGTCGATCTCTCTCTTCATCACGAAATCGCAGAGCTCCACCGCCTGAAATCGCGAGTAGCGTCGTCGCCGTTCGAATCTGAAAACCCTAGCCTCGTCACCGTTCTAATCAGCCTCGTTGACTCGCCGTTCTCTCAACGCCAGAGGACGGAGCGCGGTGGAGCGACTGGAATCTCGCGCGGTGGAGCAACGCCGGAGACGGCGCCAGATATGTTGCCAGAGAACGGCGCAAATAGAACGACGCCGGAGAAAGAAGAAACGCTGTGACGGAGGAAGAAGAAACACGGTGGCGGAGCTATGGAGGTTCACGGCGGAGTCATGGCGGTTCGCGGCGGAGCTGGGCGGTTATCGAATTCCGATCGGCGGAGGAAAATTTTGATCCGAAAAATAAAATTGAAAACCCTGATATTTTTGGATATTTATACCATTTTCATAATTGCATAGAAGGTCCCTAAATTTATTAGTATATTTCAAAAAAAAAACCCATCCCAAAATGAAACTTCTTATAATTGCACAATAACACCTGGCTAAAGTTTAGACTGCCTAAAATAAAACTTTGTGTAAAATGAATTGTCTATTTTATAAAAATAGATTGCGAAGGTTGATGAATTACTCAAAACTATAAATTAGATGGACGGTGTAATATATAAATTTAGAGGAAGTCTCTGGAAAGATGGTTGTTCCTTAAATTTATGGACAGTCCACTGTATTTTTTTACCTTATTTTTTTATTATAAAATTCAAATATTTTATTTTAAAAGTTAAAACAAGTAATAATGTGTATTTGAATGTGAAAATATATAATGTAAAACAAATATTTTTAAATTTAGTATGTAATTTAACAAATGCAATATGTAAATTTATGGACATACCCCTTGTTAAGAGATCCACTCATAAAATTTATGGAAAATATTATAAAGTAGTAGTTAGATCCGTGAATATAATTGCATGCTTGTTTACGTTTTTTTCTTCCTCAATCTGCAGATCAGCTGGGAAATCCCCGGGGAGAGGAGATGTGGAGAAAAATGATAAATGGATTATAGATATATCGTTACCTAAAGTTTAGACTGCTTTATAGTAGGAGAACGTTTCTGAATGACAATGAATCATATATTTTAGAATTGATAAAAATAAATTCTATATGGATTTAGAATAAAAAATAAATTTAAAACACAAACCTAGATAAATGGCAAAATTTATAGAATGGCACCCTTAATTAATTTCTTTCTTTCTTTAATAAATTCAAAAATAAATTAAACAAACCTCCTATATCAAAGAATCACCTTTTGAATTTTAAAAAAATCATTAGCAAGAAAATAAATAAATCCACTTTACTTATCACAATGAGTTATAATTATTGGACAAACTGTTATCAATATAAATGGTGCAGAAATAAATTATCACAAAAAATATAAAGAAACAATTAATAAAAATTAGATTGAGAAACGGAAAAGGTGAATATAAATTCGATCATTTAATTAAACGGATTTCAACTTAATTAAAAATTAACCAAATCTATGTATGATCCATCAACAAACTGATCAAATTGAATGGTATTCATTTAGTGTCATATATAAGAGTGATAAATGATATGTTAGGAGTAACATACATACTCCGTATTATTTTTTTTGGAAAAACACATACATAACTAGAAGAAAAAATTAATAATATTCAATTTTATTGTGTTTGGATCAAGTGGTGGTATAGTTGTTGAATACTACTCAATTTGATGTTACAGGTTTATTGGATCGCTACTCTCTAACAGTACATACAGTTAGTCTAATTGACATGTAATTTAGATATCCTTGCAACAGATCAGTTATTGCTAGTGACTAGTTAAATTGAATATTAATTCCACTTATTGTAATCGTCGCTGAGTATTTTTCCCAACATCGTTGAATGATTGATTTCAATATATATATATATATGACACACTAATCAATAATTACATTATTTTAAAAAATTAATATGAATTTAGCAGAATGTTAAATGAAGCAAGATGGTATTATTTTTAAGTAGCCAATTGAATTATCTAGTTATATTTAAATTATTTTTAATTCAAACAAAATTTGATAAATAACATAATTTAGAATCTTTTATAACATGTGTTCAATAATTAGTGTAATAATATTTAAAAGTTTGGTTCTTGGGAAAGTCTCCAGCTAGACAATAATAAAAAAACACGGTCTTAATAATTTTTAGGGTCAAACTATAATTATATATATTACGATACAATTTAAAAGTTCGTTAAAGTTATAAAAATCTCGTTGCAATAAAAAAATCAAATCATCCTATTAATTATATCAATTATAAAATGACTTCGTCTAACGATTAGTCAGTATAAAACAAGACTTTGTGTTAGTTCTTAGTTTCTAACTAATTTTTAAAAGGTTAAAGTACAAAACTAGCTCTATTATTTTATGAAAGTGCCAATCTGACCCAATAAATTCTGAAAGTGTGAAACTAACCCTACAATTTTGAGCAATTGTGCATATATAGCCAAATTGCACTATTTCGACGTATCCTGAAGGAATTCAAACGTTCACCTAATCTGAAAAGATAAATATACCACTAGGTTTGAAACTGAAAAAAGCTGATCTGAGCGATGTCGGAGTCTCTCCGGTCATCATTCCCGCATCACAAGCCATAACTCCACCGGGTAGCAAATCGGCTTCACTAGAAACTCCAGCCACAGCGACGTTGCTATGGCGGAGACCAGCAACATTACCTCATGAAGGTCCCTCATTGCGACCTTTGTCCTCCCCGACCAGATCCACCGGTGATTTCAATAGTCGCGACCCATGTCCTCCCTATTATGTGGCGGAACAATAAACTCAAGAGGTGCTTCCACCCGACATTCTCCTCAGCTGGAGACAAATTCTGCTACTCCCTCCGCTTTTCTAATATTGGCTCATACTTCTGCACACTCTTTTTAATAAAGAGTGAAATGAATGGTGAGAATTGAATTAAAAATATAAAAAGTAAATTGAGTGGATGAAACAATTTAGAATTTGCCAAATAAGGATAATAGTAAATATAAAAAAACTAACCCAAAATAAAAAAAAGAGGGCAATGATTAGAAACCAGAGCGAGTACATTGGAAACTTCCAACGCATCATCTTTGTCGCGAAGCCCAGCAACGTCTGAGCCTCCCTTACAAACCCAACAAACTGCTGGAACAAAGGATAGAATTATGTAAAGGGAGAAGACACACTCTTTGGCACCACGGTTGAGCGGGAAAGGAAGAAATGAGAGGGTATAATGATCATTTTATAGAATTCCGGCCACATTTACTATTGGCACGATTAGATTGGCACTTTTGACCAAAACACGGAGCTAGATGTGCACTTTTAGATTTTACAGGGTTAGATGTGCACTTTTAGATTTTACAAGGTTAGATTGACACTCTAGACCTAAACATAAGGGTTATTTTATCACTTTTCTCTAATATATTTTTTATTGAATCTTTGATACTATGTAATAATATAGACGACCACTTTGGTTAACATGAAATTTAGATGCCATTGCAATAGATTACTTATTATTAGAAACAAGTTGAGTAATGTCAATTTCACTTATTTTAATCATTGTTGAGCGTTGTAAATGTTTATGTGGAGGTCTCTTAACAGGTGGGTTGTTCTTAAATTATGGGCAGTCCACTGTATATTTTGACTTATACACTACATTTTAAAATTTAAATAAAGTAATTTTTACTCCCTCTGTTCATTAGTGTTTTACACACTTTTTTACTCTTTTTCTCAAGGCATGTTTGACCATTAATAACTTTTGTTACATATGTTAATATCATGTAAAATTTTAATATTTGAAAGTATATGCTACGAAGAATCCAACAATACCTCACATAATAATATTACTACTTATATAGTACATGAAATTTTTGTTCAAACGTGGATTGAGAAAATTGGCTAAAAAGTGTGTCAAACTTTGATGAACGGAGAGAGTAACATATAAGTTGTACTTTGTATAAGTATAACATTTCTTATATTTTCACATTAAATACACATAATTACATGTTTGAACTTATAAAATATAATATTTACATTTTTAAGATACAATTTTTAAGCTAAAAAGTATTGGTCTATCCATAAGTTTAAGAGCATGTCATTTTTACTAAAACTTCTCCAATGATTATTTTCAAAGAGAATACTCTTCCGTCTCATTTCAAATTACAGTACATTCTTTATTTTCATGTCTTTTTTTCCACGACACTCTCCTTCCCTCCCAACAAATCTTGGTTTTCATCAAGTTTTTCCCTCTCCTTCCCATTATAGAGAAATGAAAAGTAATGATTTATTTTAATTGATGTTTCTATTATTGAATAAATGTGAGATTTGTCTCCGCACATTAGTTTTATTCTCCGATATGATCAATTAGATCGTTGTGTTCATGGTGATCACTCGATTTAGTTGTTTGCGTTGATGTGTTGTTCTCAATTGGCTTGTATAGATCGTGTATTTGTAAATTTGTTTGTGTTTTTATCTTTGGTCCATCAATTTGGATATGTCATATCTATGTTTTTCAAGATTTTTACAGTTTCGTGGTTGGATAAAGTCTTGTTACATTTGTAAGAAATTCATATTTGACGTAGTGATAATGATGCGTGATACGCTACCGTCAATCAAATGGTCATAATTTTTGCGGGAAACGAGTTAATATCTTTGAGAGTGGTGTTACGGATTTACTGGATCTCTAATACTCCCTCTGGTTTATTAATATTGGCTCCCAACAAAAGGGCACAATGTTTAAGAAAAGTAAATTGAGTGGTGGAGATTGTATTGGGAGAGTAAAAAGTAAAT
>JAULKK010000006.1:16708110-16718411 GCA_032355705.1 Rubia peregrina
CACAAACCCTCTTAACCCTAGTTTTTGCTCATTCAAAACCCACCCTCCCAGCTTGTTTTTGCCTCTGCCACCACCCCTTCTCTTGCCTCCGCCACCACTTCCCTCCCTCCGCCACCACTCCCCTTTCTTCTCCTCCCCCACCCCGACTCCGCCTTCACCTCCACATCCGGCTCCGCTCCTTCCCCCGTAGAAAAGACAGGGGAAATTTAGGCATTTCACATCATTGAAAATAAAACTTCAATCTTCTCTTTCTGCAGATTCCCTGGGACGGAAGGAGTAGTTATTTCAATCACATGAATTTGTTAACTCTTTTTTTTTATAGTAGGAGCAATAATTAGATTGCTGCCAAGTGCGTTCTCATTCATGGTCTTAGCTCAAGAAAAACATCTTTATTCAAAAAATCGAATGCTTAATCTTGTCCATGAAAAGACAAGCCATGTTCCAAGAGAAAATGTGTGACATCTATAACAACTATTAAATGAGTTCGATGGGTACCTTTGCATTACTTCCTCGTGCCTCAACTATATACGCAACACTCTGCTTTTGATTTTTACAAGCCTCGAGTTGTATTCTTGCATCAGTGTGAACCCTACCCATATCATCAACATGTATGCTAAGCATTTGCAATGCCTTTTTCCAACTAGTTACTCTTATGCTCGTAAATGCTTCATCACCAAGTCGACATCCTGAAAGTGAAGATTTAAAGAGATAATGCCAAAGAAAAAAAATGCAACATACTTTATCACACTATAATCCAACCATGGATAACTCTTAAACCAATATCATTGAAAACATCTACTATCTTTGCCAAATTTTCTTAGCAGAAAAACATGATCGATTGGTTGAGAAGACCCTCTTGTCAAATACTCTCTTTGAACTATGTCTGATCCATTACCTACCATAATTCTCATTCCATATCTAGGGATGACAATATGGCGGGACAACTACGAATTGTGGTACATCCTTACTCATGTCCTCCTAAAATTTTCATACTCATACTCGCCTCATTACCCATGGCAGGTACAATATTAAAATCCACCCACGCCCCATCACCCACTTGGGTCTTCATACCCACTTGAAATCCATTTTACTCACCTCATTTGTATCTCCAAAAAACACCTAAATTTTACTTTAAAATTAATAATTTTAATATTAAAATTTTAATAATATTTACCTGAAAATATTATAAGTAAAACATGTGCATTAAGGATAAATAATAGTTTATTATACAATAAATTAGTATGTACATAGTGCGTATAGTGGGGCGGGGCGGGGTAGGTATGAACTAATATTCATGATCGACCCACTACCAATGCGAGTATCAATTTCCATACTCATACCCACCTCACCCCGCAAAAACTACATCCATACCCGCTCTCATTGGAGTGGACGCAGAGAGGACCTCCAACAAAATCCGCCCCACTATCGTCCCTATCCATACCCATTACAACTTCTCTCATCTCTACTTCATTAAAACAAATGAGAGACCAAAATTCATCAACACACATCTAGGGATGATCGACCCTAAAAAAATAGTTAGACCCAAACTCGATTCGACCCGCAGGGTCTGAAAATCTTAGACACATACCTTAACCCGATGGGTCCAAAACGGGTCTTGGGTCCAAAAAAGTCCTAAATGGGTCTAACTTTAGAATTTTTTTCTCACTAAATAAAATATGTATTATCTTAAGTATAAATAATTCAAATTCAATATGGACATGAATTAATTCTTCAAAAAAATTATATACAATACACATTATTTGATTAATAAAAAATAAAATACGAAGAAAAAATGAAAGTAATTTAGAAATTAAGATAAATAGTATCTATAGTTAGGGTAATATGGATCTACGGGTAGGGCATGGGTCAGGTCAGTATCTTAATATTTTAGACCCGGACCCAGACTCAGACCCGGACCCATTTTCTAAAATCTAGACCTATACCCAAATCCAAACCCGATGAAACTAACTTTTTTAGACCCATACCCAACTCAACGGGTCTAGACCCTATGAGTCTGGGTCGGATTATAAACCATGATCATCCCTACGTATCCCTACTTGCTAATTCCTTTCCTCTTTTTTTTTTTTAAAAGGAGAAAAACGTCAGTTCCACTTTTTCTTTTTAAAATTTTCTGCTGTTGCTTGGGGAGTCAAACGTCAAAGCACAAAGACCAGCTTTACTTCCAAAACCCCAATCTTCAAAAACAGAGCACTTGCTGATCCCAAAATGATCCCATCACTAACAACCTTAAGCTTAGCGACCCTGCCACCCACTTCTCCTCTTCACAGCCGTCGTCCGCCTCGCCATCCCGGAAAATCAAGCCCAGCTCTCAACTGAACCGGTGGTCCAGATACCGAGCGGTCCGTTCCGGCCGGAAGCTCGACCGCCCGGTCCAAAAACCCGATTTTAAGAATCCCATTTCCTCCCCCTCCTACAGGGAAGCTGAGCTCTCCGGCGAAGCTTCCTTGCTGGTTAAAGAGGGCGTCGATGAAGAGGAGCTGATGGGGTTCACCGGGAAGTCTATCTTCATGGTTTCTGACGGCACGGGATGGACGGCGGAGCATTCCGTCAATGCGGCGTTAGGGAAGTTCGATTATTGTTTGGCTGACCGGCTTTGTGCGGTCAGCACCCATTTGTTCTCTGGGGTGAGTAAAAGATTATTATATCTCAATGAATTTGTCATTTAGATGATTCAGTTTTTTTAATGTTTAAAGTAGAGTTCTTTTCGACTGATGAAGTGATTTGAACGGAATTCTGAATAATTTATTACTGCTTAGAGCTGATTTGAACTGATCGATTCGCAGTTAACGTGCATTTACCTTTTCATGATTTGGATACTAAAATATTTACCTTTTCATGATTTGGATACTAAAATATTTCAAGATTTGTTTTTTATTAGCTGCCAGAGGCCCGGTCTCTTCTTTTCAAGATTTGTTTTATTATTACCAACTTAACTTTTTACAATTGGGCTGAATGGGAGTTGAGTTCAACTGATGGTCTATGTGCAAAGTTAGTAACTTTGATTGGTAAAGAGGGGTACTTTAAATTTCTCTTAGCTGAAATGTTAAGTGAGACGTGATAATGTGACGTGGTTAAAAGAAATATGTGGAGGAAATTGAAGGTAAAAAAATGGAAAAGGAAGAATGGATGAATGAGAATGACCCAACTCTTTCCATATTTGGAATGAGACACTTTAAGTAAAATATTGAAAAATGTAAAAAGGGACACTTTGAGTAAATTCAAATGAGTATTAGAAAGAAAGGAGTTTTCTTGGGAGTAAAGAGTACTGGAGGAACATGGCTAAGATAGTTTGGACGTGTATGTACGAGAGTGTTACATGCAGTATGATCCAGTGAGAGGTAGCAAGTAGAGAGAATGTGGAGAGGACCATTGAAGAAATTCAACGGGAAACAGGGAGAGCTAAAAAGTATGAACTTGCTCAAAAAGATGTTGTAATACTTGAATATAAACGATATTGTGTGTCATCGTGATGTGATCTATAGCTGATTTCTCTTAGTTGGATAGCATAGCTAGTTTTCTTGGTTTGGTGGTATAGTGTCAGCATAATACTGTCATATTCCTTTTCCATAATTTTGTATATTAGTAGTATCAAGAGACTGCTGAATGTATATGCTTTAGTAATATAGGAAAAGTGACACGTATAAATGGAAAAGGTAGATTTGGTGAAAATGAATTGTGGTTCGGATTGTTAATTTGACCGTTTCTTTAGAGGTCTTAAATAGGCAGCACTTGTTTGAGCAGATTTTCTCGTATCGTCGGGGGGAATGATTTATGCTCGATGATGTTATTTGGCTTTATTCTTCATATGCAGTTGAAGGATTTGCGTTTTTCTCATGATCTGTGTTTATGTGTGATAACTAAAAGGAATCTATGTTTGACATACAAATGATTTAGCGCTTTTGGTGGCTAATTTCTGAAATTTTAGATTGATGATATAGAAAAGTTGATGGAGGTTATAAAGCAAGCTGCCAAAGATGGTGCAATGGTTGCTTATACCCTGGCAGACCAGTCCATGGCCGAATCTGCCCGACAAGCGTGCGAGCTCTGGGGCGTACCATCAGCCGATATACTGGGTCCAATAACTGAGGCAATTGCTAACCATCTAGGCGTTACGCCATCTGGCCTTTCCCGTTGGGCTCCTGGAAGAGCCAGCTCCCTCGGCGAGGACTATTTTAACAGGATTGAAGCAATTGAGTTCACCATCAAGCAGGATGATGGGGCCTTACCGAGAAACCTGCACAAAGCAGACATCATTCTTGCAGGCGTTTCTCGAACTGGGAAAACACCGCTTTCGATTTACCTGGCACAGAAAGGGTACAAAGTTGCGAATGTCCCGATTGTCATGAATGTGAACCTGCCGAGTACTCTCTTTGAAGTTGACCCAGAGAAGGTCTTTGGTCTGACGATCAACGCTGTCCTTCTGCAAACAATCCGAGGAGCAAGAGCTAGGACCTTGGGGCTTGGTGAAGATTTCCGGTCCAGCTATTCTGATCTCGATCATGTAAAAGCAGAGTTGGAATATGCTTCCGGGGTTTTCGCGCAAAATCCAGTCTGGCCTGTAATTGGTAAATACCAACCTAGTCTGTTAATATTTTTCTGTCACTCATCGGTGAAGTCTTTCTTGACTTACTGCATTGTCATGTGGATTTTTGCAGAAGTTACAGGGAAGGCAATTGAAGAAACAGCAGCTATCGTGCTACGGCTTTTCCATGACCGAAAGAACAAGTGCTCGATGCCTAGAATATCCAAGCGTTATTAGGGGCAACTCTAGTTTTTTCTCGAGGCCAAAGCTTGAGGGCAAAGTCTTGCTTGTGAATAGCAATAACGCGGAAGGTACATATGTTTTGAACTTGGAGTACGATAATCTATCGCGCGATTACCTGCGTGTTACGTGCAATTAGGTTGTAAGTAAATGGAAGAAGAGCTCTACGAGCCGCTGTTCCACGGGTCAAACGGGCGTGCTCCTCTCGTGTGTATATCTAGTTCTTCTCTATGTATTTGGTTGATTACTGGTTATAGCTGTAAAAAAAAATAGGATGAGAAAGAACCCTTGTTTTGGTTTAGGTTTAGGTTTAGAAGTACATACATGTATTCTTAGCTATAAACATTCCACTACAACGGAAGTCATGAGATGTGAACAATGGTATATAGTATGTGTATTTGTTTGCTGGACTTTTTAGCCCATGGTTGTTTGCAGTATGTTAATGTCTTTGGGCTGGAGCGGGACCCAAGCAGTTTGGTCCAGTTTGACAAGAGCAATTTCGTGGTCCTTGACAAAGGCCCAATTTTCTTGGCTATGTGATCACTTTAATACTTCCACCCTTAGTTCTTGGCTATGTAATGAAACTATTGTGTGGAGTCTGGAACCCATCTAGGAGTTGATGGGCCTTGATGCTTTTTGATGGGGTTGATATTTTGGCTAAATTGATAAATCAAGATATGTATCTATATCATTTTGTGTATCTTTTGAACTTTTGATAGATATAAGTTGAGACTTTCTTATTGGAAATTATCTCCATTGAGTCTTGTGATATTCCGGCTAATAATTACGGTGAAAACAACGGTGCTGGAAATTAGTAGAAATGTCTGTATAAGTAAAAGTGATTTGTTTTAAAACCAGAAATATGCCAAGTTATAATTTTCTTTCCAAAACACTAGAAGTTAGAGGACGATAAGGTTATGTTTTTCTCTCCAAAACACGTTCCGCTTTTAAACAACAAAAGTCGTTTTATGTTATAAACCCTGTCAAACACATTCATGTACCATCTTGCTACTAGAATGGAGTCCGTAAGCTAAAATATAGAGCAGTTGGGAATAGCTTGCAGAAATGCTCACCTAGACTACATGCTCCACTTTTTAGCCGTTTTCATTTAGCTGATTAGATCCAGTCCATAAAGCTGGATTACATTATCCCTTTTTACAACTCTTCCACTAATTGTTAAACTGAAGATTCCTTCTTCTTTGTCATACTGCATTCACCCCTTTTCTTCATCATCTATATTCTAACTTACATATGGTGATGTAGTTTTGTAGATATATTCCTCTCCTTCTTCCACCACGCGCCACCCGAACAGCCGCTAAATGCCGGAAAATGGCGTGTTCTCGATCTTTACCTGAACGGCGTGGATCGTTGCCGGGTAAAATTGATCAGTTGAGGCCATTTTCATCCCCATTGAGCTTTTTCATGGACAATGTGCAGCATATCAGAATTATGGTCCCAATGCTTGATCTGCAAAATTCAAAATTTAAGTACATTGAGGTTCTGTTCTCCTGATCTGATTTCATATTAAAATGAACTAAACTGGACTAAAATCAAACATACTAAAAATAGAACAAAATTAACCTAAATAGCATGAAGTTAAAATTTTACTGTCCGAAATAAACGCTCTGATACCAACTGTCACGGGTCACCCTTTTAGGGGGGGTTAACCGTGCGGTTTAGCCATGCTAGAGTGTCACGACTACCGCCTAGTTTCCAAGCATATCGCACTCAACCTGGTTGCACATAGCACACCAGGCCTTTAGAGGGGTTGGGGAGCGAATGCTCGTTTTCAATATATTGCAAAAAGGCAACGGGGACGTGGAGTCTTTAATCTGTTATAATATGATTGTGTCCATCTTTATGAATTCTTCCATAGTATTAAAAGGGCCATTGCTCAAAGATACCTTAATTTTCTGGGAGAAAAGCAGAAAGATTTTCATTAGTGGAGAACTAGGCTCCCATTAGTTTTGGCTCCTTAGCCGTTAGAATATGACCAAACAGATGTGGGTGAATTTTGTGGGCATGCTTCCATTACTTATTTGGTTATTTTGGCACCTCTATAACATCTTTTTCTTTTTTCTTTTATGAAGATATATTCTCACTTTATGGGCATGCTTCCATTACTTATTTGGTTATTTTTACACCTCTATAGCCTATTTCTTTTTTAAAAGAAATATTCGATTATGATTGACTAATCAGGTGATGAGAAAGACCGTGTTACCATATCTTATGGTGAGACAAAATACTAAAAGAAATTCTAAAAATTACAGAAAGTATATCATGTCATCTCTCATTTTTAAACAATTGCATTTAAATCCCCATCTCACCATAAGATTATGTGAGACGGTCTCACCCAATTCTTTGTATCGGGTTATATATTTGTATAAATGATTAAAATTAATTATTAGTATGAGCGATCGAATTGTCTCTATTAAGTGTATTGACGGAGCAAGAAGCTGTGTCAATAATATACTATCTCCGTTCCAATAAAAATAGCACTTGACTTTTTTTGGAATTAAACTGATCCAACTTCGATGATGTTATTCTATGTTATATATACATGACTATTACCATGTAATATACTGTTAAATTCATTATAACATATAATTTCAGATTATTATTTTTAATTTTTTTACGCACATACATAAAAATTTACACATAATATTTAAACGGAGCAGTTAAATATTGATGCAGTATACTCTAAAAATTAAATTGCGCCATTTCTGCTAGGACACAGGAATTCGATAATATGATTTGTGCAGTGATGAAGGAGACTTACATGGTGGCAAAGAAGAGGAGAACCTTCCTTGGGTCAAAGGACCACGATGGAGCTGAAGATCGTTTGAAACTGAACCCTCTGGTGACTGCAGCGGCGCCGTCATTGGTTTTGGCCACTGCGGCGCCACCGGTGATGATTGTAATGGGGTTTTGAACCTGAGGGATGTGGGAGTGATGATCGGTGGCGCCCACCACCATCACCATTGTTGGCTTTTCAGGCGTGCCACCACCTTGCAACAAAGCGCCTGCAATATTTGTCCACACACAATGTTATAGGTTTGAAATGTCCTCACCAAAATACTAACAATAATTAGCATCGTTTTTTTTAATGGAAATTGAACAATTCGAACATATGGGAGGATGTAGGTGCATTTTCAAAAAATATGGGAGGGCATATCTGTACTTTTAAAAAATACGGGAGGATATATATGCACTTTAAAAAAAATATATAGAGAAATATATGTGCAATTTTTTTTTAAAAAAATGATAGGTATATGTGTGCTAAACAAGTAATTGGAGGCATAAATGCATTTTACTTGATTAAAAAATTACTCCATAAATTTAAGGGTTGTTTAGAATTTGAGTCAATTCAAGAATTGAGTAATACTTAAAAACCGAGGAGTATAAAAATATGCATGCGTCCCTTAATTTAATCGAACAATTTCAGGTTGAAAGTTCAAGTGTTTGGATCACTTCGACTTGCCCAAGTAGCCTAGGTCATGTATCAGGTCAGGCGCAATTCGAGTTCAAATTCACATTTCTTGAAATTGTATTATAATGACTTTTACACTTATGATACACCGCAATTTTGGTGGAAAACACTCATGCTTGGAAGTTACTTCAATTATTCCATCACTTTAATACACAACGGGAGGTATAGCTTCTAATTTTGGATAATTTGAAAAGAACTGAAAATATTGTTTCCCTTTTCTAGGTAAAAAAAGCATCAATTCATAATGATCTTATAAGTACTTCTAGGCTTTTATGCTACTTTGTAATTTAAAGAACCACCAAGTCTTTTCATAAGTAGCTCTTTATTTATAAGTCATGCATATTAATTATTTCAAATGTGCTTATTTTTAAAAAGTATTTTGTATATTCATCCTAAACGGAAAAATATATATAATGTTATCAAATATACTTGAGAAGAAATAATATTTTTAAACACGGGACTATATATTTGAGGGAAGGGAGACTGGAAAGACATGCTAAATTGACAATAACTAGTTAAAATAATTATTTATAATTTAATTTATGCAAAGTCTTGGGAAAGACCGTCTTTTCATATGTAT
Organism: Rubia peregrina; assembly: GCA_032355705.1. Classification (NCBI taxonomy): domain Eukaryota; kingdom Viridiplantae; phylum Streptophyta; class Magnoliopsida; order Gentianales; family Rubiaceae; genus Rubia; species Rubia peregrina. The sequence continues at coordinate 16,716,964 of JAULKK010000006.1, forward strand.
ACGGAAAGATGAAGTTGAATTAGAATCATAGAGTCGAGGTTGAATTAACTACTTTTTCTAATATGTGGAAATCTTTGCTAAAAGAGGGATATTTAAATTGCTCACCTCTAGGTGAAATGGCCACAGAGGTATGGTCCCTCTCACTATTGGTGACGAAATTTTGCTTCTTTTCTGCTCCTCTTTGTTGTTGCGATCCCTTCCTTGAAAGGCTTCTCTGCAACTTTTGATTTTGTGTACAAAATAATTAAACTATTCAGTCACAAAGCGTAAAGTATGGGAAACAAAAAGTATATATTCTTATGAGGTAGATAAAAGCATTATCATTCTTTATCCCCCCCTTTAAGTTCTAACTCATCATCTCCAAAATTTGATCTTATCCACAATCTCAAATTTTTTATTATTATTTTGTTTAGTATTCTAAGGTTTCAAGAAAGATATAAAAATAGGTGAATTTGTGAAGAAGACTAAATTGAAATAATAAGGCTATCTTCTTTTCACCTTATTTGCACTTAGTTTAGTTCAATAAACATTTAAATCGATGCTACTATATTTAATTTTAGTTAAATCACAATATGTAATATAATAATCACCAAGTCTTGTTTTGAACAGGGTAAGGTTTAAGTGGGGACTATTATACAATTATTGAATATTTTGACTGGGATGAGATTCCGTTTAAAAGGTGCAAATAAATTTGGCAAAGATGAAATTTTGTGTTGGTTTTTGCAAAACAGATTTCTGCCTAAAATTTAGTCTGTCTCATGAAAAACCATCTCTATAATAATATAAAAGAGATAATCTATTATTGAATTTAATGAAAATGACTGAAATTTCAATAGACGAAACTGGGCCTTTAATATTAAAATATTTATATCAATCATATTAACCCGTTATTAATTTGCCACTGTGTATTAAGTTTGATCTGGTGTCAACTTATACATTCTCAGTGAAATAAATAGTGGATGAAATACCTAATTCTCAACAAGAATGTGGATGAAATACCTAATTCTCAACAAGAATATGACCTTTACGTAACTTATGAATTGAAAAACCTCATCAATGGCTCTCTATTTTCAACGTTTTAGGTATGGACAAAATTTTCAAAACACCATACTCCCTCTGTCACAATCATATCTGCATACTTTTTAGTCAACTTTCTCAGGTCATGTTTGATCACCGATAATTTTAGTCACATATACTAATGATGTCTTAAATTTTGATATTTAAAAATTTACATGATACTATAAATCTAACGATATCTCACGTGAACATATTTGTGCCTATATAATAGTTAAAATTTATGGTGAAACGTATTTTGAAAAAGTTGACAAAAAAGTGTGCAGATTTGATTGGGTAAGAAGGATTATATTGATTGACCAAAATTTCAACATCTAAGAACCAAAATTCAGAGAATTTTCTTATTGGAAAACTTACTGTAATTCTGGAACTGG
>JAULKK010000006.1:16739802-16756104 GCA_032355705.1 Rubia peregrina
AATTGCTATGGACAAATCTGGAGACTAGGAAATCATCAAAGTAAACTCTTTTAAGAAATGTGTGATTTACTAAATTTAGTGTTATTTGGTGTGCTATTCTAAGTATATATACTATTCTATTGTCTAACACGCCCCGTAGTCGAAGCTGGAGCAGGGAGGATGCAGAGACTAGACCGAAAATCCAAGAACAAAGGAGATGGAAGCCCATTAGTGAAGATGTCGGCATATTGGTGAGCAGACGGAACATGCAGAACTCTGACCTGACTAAGAGCTACTTTTTCACGTACAAAGTGCAAGTCAATCTCGACATGTTTGGTGTGCTGCTGTTGCACCGGATTACACGAAAGATATACAGCAGAGACGTTGTTGCAGTATACAAGGGTAGCACTGTGAAGCGGGACACGAAGTTCACAGAGTAGATTCCGTAACCAACACGTCTCGGCTACTGCATTTGCTACACCACAATACTCTGCCTCTGCACTGGATCTGGAGATAGTGTGTTGGCGCTTGGAAGGCCAGGAAATCAGATTATCGCCAAAATAGACGCAATACCCGGATGTGGAATGACTGGTATCTGGCCAGCCAGCCCAGTCTGCATCGGAGTAGGCTGTAAGAATCGCGGTGGAAGATGGTTGTAGCTATAGACCAAATTCAGTGTTACCTTGAAGATATCGGATAATCCGTTCGAATGCCTGAAAGTGGGGCTCACGAGGATCATGTATGAAAAGACAAATCTGTTGAACGACATAAGCTATGTCCGGCCTCGTAAATGTAAGATACTGTAGAGCCCCAGCAAGGCTACGGTAGATAGACGAATCAGGTAACGGAAGAACAACTCTGGAGGCCGGCTTAGACTTGGTGCTGATAGGCGTTGTGGCCGGCTTGCATGTAATCATCTTGGCGCGATCAATAAGTTCTCGTGCGTACTTCTGTTGTGACAAGAACATGCCTGACTGATTCTTTGTATCAGAGATGCCAAGAAAGTAGCTTAAAGGGCTGAGATCTTTCATAGAAAACTTCTTTCCAAGCATAGTGGTGAGGCGTTGAAGAAGAGCTGTGGAGGAACCTGCGAGGATGATGTCGTCGACATATAAGAGCAAGTAGGCAGTCTCACCGCTAGAGCTGAATATGATTAGGGAGTGATCACTCTAACTTCCTTTGAACCCAATCTGGTAAAGATAGGTAGCAAACCGTTGGTTCCAAGCACACGGTGCTTGCTTCAAGCCATAAAGTGACTTGCGTAATAGGCACACATGACCAGGGTGGTGCTTGTCGGAGAAGCCGGGTGGTTGGTGCATATACACTGTTTCTTGCAAGGTGCCATGTAAGAATGCATTCTTGACATCGAACTGGTGAATAGGCCAAGAGCGAGACAAAGCAATGGTGAGGATCAGACGAATGGTGGCCGGTTTTACAACAGGGCTGAAAGTTTCATCACAATCAATTCCCACCCGCTGAGACTTGCCGTTGACAACCAATCGGGCTTTATGTCTTTCTAGTGTGCCGTCAGACCTGTACTTATGCTTAAATAGCTACATGCAGCGAATAACATTAGCATCAGGTGGTCTTGGAACCAAGTCCCAAGTACCATTTTTAATTAGAGCACTAAATTCATCTGTCATTGCGGCTTGCCAGTTAGGGTCCTGCAAGGCACGAATCGGAGAGGTTGGGAGAGGAGAGACAGAGGAAGAAGACACCAAAAGATTGTATTTAGGATTGGGTTTTTGTATACCATCCCGAAGACGAGTGACGAGAAAATGGTTGTGGTGGTGGGATGGAAGGTGACGAGGACGGAGGTGCCCGTGATGGGGAAGAAATAGACTGATCATGGGGTGGTGATATATGATGGAAAATGTCAAGGAGAAGAGGGGAAGGGTCAGCGGATGGTATGTTATCGGGAGATGTAGAGTGTATCACACGTGGGTTGGCAAATGGAAAAGTTGTCTCATCAAACACGAGATGTCGAGAAGTGAGAACCTTGTGTGAACCTTGTGTGAACCGAGAACCAAGCAACGAGAGCCACGATGGTCTGAAGAGGGACCGAGGTAGAGACAGGAGACAAACCGAAGGGCTAATTTATGAGGGGTGGTGGTAGATGTGTTTGGATAACACAGGCAACCAAAAACACGGAGATGTGAGTATGTTGGATGTCGATGGTATAAGATGTAGGTTGGTGTGTTGTTTTGTATGGCTTTGGAAGGGAGGATAATGTGAAGATAAGCGGCCATGTTGAGCGCTTCAGCCCAAAAATGAGGTGGTAGGGAGGCATGGGTGAGAAGAGTGCGTGTGATGTCATTGAGAGTACGAAGTGCTCGTTCGGCTTTTCCATTTTGAGGGGAAGTGTGGGGCAAGAAAGTCGCAATAACATGTCGTTTTGTTCACAAAATGTGCGAAACAATTGATTGACAAATTCACCACCATTATCACATTGAAATGTATTAATGTTAGTGTGGAATTGTGTTTGTACCATGGTGTGGAAAATTACGAATTTAGAGTATGCGTCAGATTTGTTTTTGAGTGGAAAAATCCAAATAAAATTTGAAAAATCATCCAAGAACAGAAGGTAATATTTAAAACCACTGGTGCTAGAAATTGGTGACGTCCAAATATCACTATGAATAATGTCAAATGCTTGAAAAGTAACAATGCGGGAATGTGAAAAAGGAAGACGCTTATGTTTAGCAAGCTGACAAGAGGAACAAATGGCCGAACATGTGGCTTTATTAAATAAGAAATCCCTACCCCTGAGAATATCTATGACGTGATCACCTGGGTGACCGAGTCCAGCATGCCAGGGTGGTGGTTGAGAGGCTACAAATGAAGTGGCTGGCGACCTAGTGATCGGGTACAAATCTCCATGACTATCACATCTCGTTTTGATTTTTCCTGTTGTAAGGTCCTTTACAGAAAAACCAATAGGGTCAAATTCCACACTAACATTATAATCTCTAGTGAATTTTCTGACATAGATTAGATTTGTGACAACATTAGGAGTGTGTAAAACATTTTCCAGAGAGTAAGTAGGGAATGTATTTAGGGTTGCAGAACCTTTACCAACAACAGGAATAGTGTTCCCATTACCGACATAGATAGGTGATAAAGTACTCGAATTAAAATAGGTACGAAGGATACCTGAGTCCGCAGTCATGTGAGAGGAGGCCCCGTTGTCCATGTACCAATTTTCGGAAGGTTGTTGAAGCGATGTAGTGTTGAAATTGGGCTGCTGCTGGACAAAAACTGCTGGTGGGCCGAAATGGGGTTGCTGCTGTTGGACATATGTTATTGGGCCTGGGGCTAAGATAGAAGAAGACCCATAAGTGTGGCCTTGTTCAGAGTGCGCCAAGAGAGCTGCGCGATTGGAAGCTGTGCGACCGGGCAACGGAGTAGAACCAAAACTAGGTGCATGCGTGGGGTAAGGACAGGGCGGTGGCGGCGGAGCGGACCACCCAGTCTGCCAATACTGATTTGCCACCGGTGGGTACCACGACGGAGGCTGGGGTGCGGTGAATCGGTGGTCATAAGTCGAACGATCGCCGGAGCTGCGATCCTCACGTCCACCACTATTTGGACGCCTGCCACGACCACGACATCTGCGGTGCTGATTGTATGAACCGGCGTTGGAGGAGCCGACAGAGTGGTTCGATCCAGCGGCGAGGAGTGCGAGCGGTGGTTCTGCGGCGGCACGGCTCCGACGAGATTCCTCCCGGGTCAACATACTCCGGGCGACGGAGAAGGAAGACAGGAGCGTCATTTGACTGATAATGATACCGACGGTGTCATAGGAGGTAGAGAGACCGTTGATTATCTGCAGAACGAGTCTCTGGTCAGTGATATTACTGTCGACGTCTCCGATTTGATCGACTAACGATTTGAGATGCTGACAATACGCAGAGACGGAAGGAAATGAATCCAGCCGAGCGTTGATGAAACGACCCTCGAGATCGGCCGCACGAGCAGTGTGATTGTTGTGGAAAATTCCTTTGACGCGGAGCCAGGAGTCGCGAGCCGTTGACCCTGCCTGGATTACAGTGATGAGGAGGTCATCGCTGATTGTGCCATAAATCCAACTGAGGACTATGGCGTCCAATTGTTTCCACTTGGCTTCAGTGACATTGTAGGGACGGGGAGAACCGTCAATGTGGTCCAAAACGTCGTGGGCACGAGCTGTAATTTGAAACAATTCAGCCCAGGTATGGTACTGAACTTTTTGAAGGTCGAGAATGAGGGGAATTTGGTTACGAATGTTCGTAACGGATTGAGCCGAGTGAAAACTCGAGGCTCGAGTAAGGTTGTTTTATCTGGAATTGGTGTTTTCACCAGAATTGCTGTTATTGCCGGGATTGCTGGTTTGCCCGAATACTATGGTTTCGCCGGAGCTAATATTGTTAGTCATTTAGATAAAATAAAACAGAAGAAATGAGGGGACGAGTTTGTTTGAGTTTGCAAAGCTTGCGTGAAAAGCGAAATAAGGAGAAATATTGGATGAGTATGGAAAGTATTGGATGATTGCAGCAGGTGAATAGTGGGGAAATATTGGATGATTATGGAAACAGGAAGTATTGGATGATTATGATGGGAAGAATTGGATAAATATGGAAACGGGAAGGGAGAATTGAAAAGGATAGCTACTGCTCTGATACCATGTAATTTGGTAATGGTTGGGTTCCCCCTCTCTTATGTATTCTTCAATATAAATTGAGTGTGTACAACAATCGTGGTCCAACGTGGTCCAACAACTTTGTCTACTTCTACTGAATAGTTGCTAACCACTTTGACCTAATCTACTGACTAGTTGCTAACCACCTTGACTAAGTATATGTACTATTCTACTGTCTAACACCTACGTTGATCATTATAATAAAATTAATTGTATAATTTACTCGGGGCAGAAAGTCCACAATGATGAGGAACATCAAGTAACCACAACTATTATCTTTGTAAAAAAAAATCAAGTAACCACAACTATTATCTTTGTGAAAAATTTCATAAATGTAACTTTTTATGTAAAGATGAATGATCCCTAGTCGGCGAACTTCCGTAAAAGATAATGTTGGAAGGTGGTTTTGTATAATGTCCGAGAAATAACATTTCACTGTATGTGTTTTATAGGTAGTCCTAAATCTCTGGTACCCTGAATTTTAAGTAGTTCTAAACCAATGATTGTGAAACCTACTTAAATAAATATTGATTAAAGGTGTGTTTTTTCTTCTACGAATCGACTTTGAATGGAGCATTTTAAAGGTAATTGTGCCCAATGACTTTGGTAGCTTGTATTTCCGAAGTCGGGAACATGTTGTCGATAGAAGTTCCTAATTTTTAACTTTGTATTAGACGCCTGATCTGTGAGAAGTGAGTCCCTCCCAATATCTGAAACCCCAATTCTCACTATCTCAAAATCATCTACTCCTCTATCTGACTACGTCCCCCCATCACTTGGCCTCCATTATGTGCAAGCCCCTTTGACCGCCATGGATGAGAATAAATTTGGGTTTGGATGCTCTACCGAAGACAAAACAATTACACTTTCACTTTCAAATTAATTTTTTTTAAAGAGTGGATCTCTTGACTTAGTTTTTACCTTATACACTGCATTTGTTAAATTACACACTCTCTCTGTTCCAGCCACCAATTTTATGACAATATTCTCTATCAAAGTTTGATCGCATATTTGAATAGACATATGAGAAATAATATTATCGTATGTGATATTGTTTAATTTGTCTTAACAAGTTGTTTCTATATATCAACTTTTTATTTACCATTATTGTATGCAGCTAAACATATCAACGACCAAACATATTTCTCGAACGGTGTGCAATAATTGGCCTATAATTTGGGCTGGGATAGAGGGAGTACTAAATTTTAAAAAAAGTTTGGAAATATTATTTTATATTATATATTTTTATATTTTCACATTCACATACATACTATTACTTGTTTTAACTTTTAAAATTGAATGTTTAAATTTTATTTTAAAAAAATTAAAAGGCAAAGTTTTGGGGAAAATCATCTTTCTATATGCATGTGGAAAGTCGGGGTTGAATTAGGATTATAAAAAGGTAAAATGTGTTAGTTGCAATATTAAAATTTATTATGCAACGTGTAATATTTATAAGTTTATGGCCATCGATCATAATAGAATATTAGATAAATTAGAATCAGGTAAAGAAAAGAATACCATTTCTGATTGTTTTTATATATATCCTTTTCCATATCTAATTCTGCCTTGTATACCGTTTGTACTTTAGTATATATATGAATACACAGCCACAATTATTTGTGAGTTTTACATTCTATCAATAATTATTATTGATTATGAAGAGAATAAATAGAGGGTACAAAGCATGAAGATAGACTAGTTCTAATATAAATCTAACTAGTCAACAATTTAAAATCAAATATAATCATCTAACTGATTTATTCTGACACTTTGCATGTAAGAATCACGGGCTTCTATAGTAAAATCAATTGATACTACGTATAGGTGATCTCATTTCTATGGTAATCTGCACATTTTGACTTTTGAGATATCTTGCCATCAAACATACCTCTCGTGTACTAGTGACATTAGCATCAGATACATATACCTTTCTCCAACTTCGCTGCCGTGCGAGGTTATTCATCACTTTACATTTTGTTTTATTAAAAATATCCCTTCTGAATTGATAATCTTATCCATACTTCCATTGATAGAACGAAAGTATATGCTAAATGTAACCAAAAATAGGTATGTGCTAAATGAATAATAACTTTGGGAGTTTTTAATTAACCAAGGTTGATTGTTTTTTTTTATTATCGAATATGAGATCGTAGAAAATATCATTTTTCAAACGTTGAATTTTAGAAATGTAAGATGAGTGGGTCTCCTGACAGGTGATCTGTCCATAAACTTATGAACAGTCTACGTTTTTTTTACCATATACACTGCATTTTTTAAATTACATACTAAATTTAGAAATTTTAATTTTTTATGTTCTATATTTTTATATTTTCGCATTACTTGTTTTAACTTTAAAATACAATATTTAAATTTAATAAAAAGTTACAACATTTTAGATATAAAGTACAATGGATTTTTCATAACCTTTTGGACAACCCATCTTTCCTAAGACTTTCTCATGTAAGATCATATCTATACTATGCTAAAAGTGCCAATCTTCTTAGCATAGATTTAGGTAATAGAGTTCATCTCTTGAAAGACGGTATTTTTATAAGTTGTGGAAAGACCAAAGTTTAAACTGCAAATTAGAAGAAATAAAGATAAATTTTTTGAATTGCATTAATCGGCTCATAGATTTAAAACTAGGTCACGTTGCATATTTAGCAGCTAAAAAACATTTTAAGGTGTTATGATATTAACCTTAGTTTATAGCATTATGGAATCAATACAAAAATGGTCAAGAGATAGCATGCAGGCTGCAGCTCATGATTCTTTTCCTTGCCCCATGCAAAAGCAACACAAACAATCACAATTGGCATAACTTTGAACGCATGCCATTCTCCAAACTATTAACTATAGTTCTATATAGTTTATCCCTATTTATAAACAAACCTTTCGCAATCCATTCATCTTCAAATACCTTTGTAAAACGTTCTCATTTTCATATCCAACAAATCAACCAAAAAATGCATCCTTCATATCAACTACCAATTCAAAACAACCTCCGGAAACCACCATCGCCCGTTAAACGCCACCATTCCGCTCGATACTTCGCACACCGAGTTCAGGAAAGCCTAGGCACTAGGCTTTCCAAACTCATATGCGCGATCGTCCTCTTCTTCCTCTTCGTCATCGGCCTTATCACATTCATCCTATGGCTAAACCTCCGCCCTCATCGGCCCCGAATCCACATCCAAGACTTCTCGATACCTGCGCTCCCATCCGATAACGGGTTCCAAAATGCCGAGATCAACTTCAACATCACGGCACGCAACTCGAACCTCAACATTGGGATCTTCTACGAGAATATGCACGTCGGGGTGTGGTACAACGACCAAAGTGTCGGGGCGACCCCTGTGTTATTCCCATTCTACGAGTCCCCGAAGAACACCACGGTGGTCGCTGGGAGCTTGAGTGGCGCCACCCTCACGGTGGACAACAAGCAGTGGCAGCAATTCGTGGCTGATCGAGGTCAGGGTCGGGTCGTGTTTCGGGTTGAGTTGACGACGGTTATTCGGTTTAAGATTAGCTCGTGGAGTAGTAAGCGTCACACTATGCATGCAAATTGTGATGCTGAAGTTGGTGCGGATGGGTTACTGTTGACGACTTCCAAAGACAAAAAATGCCCCGTTTATTTCAGCTGATTTGTTAGCTTGAATTTTCCTAATTGTTTATTTATTTATTTTTTTGCTTTTGTATGTATTTTATGTAAGTTCTTGTTGATATACACCAAATTTTACATATATTGAATTACTGTGACTAACATTTGACCAACTACAACAAATGGTGATGTTTTGTGATTTTTAAAAATAAAAAAATAAAAACACTTTAATAATCCTTTGGTTAATATTGATTAATTAAAGGTAAAGTGCTGGGAAAACCCGTCTTGTCACAAGTATATGAAAAGACAGGGTTGAATTAGAATTATAGAAAGATAAAAGGTTTTAGTTGCAATATTAAAAATTTATTATGCAACGTGCAGTAGTTATAAATTTATGACTAGATGAATGCAACCCAAAAATTTCATCTTGATTTCTTTAAATTTGCATTTTAAACCTTAGTCTTTCTATAACTTATGAAAAGAACGTCTTTCAAGAGACGGACTCTTAAAATTAACAATAAAAATATTATTATGGTATAATATTTAATTACACGTAGTTATAGTAAAAGAAGTTTAACGTATAACACTTCGTGCTTCCGTGTTAGGGTTTTACTTTTTTGGATTCATGTTTTTGTGTTTTTTCAAGGTAATTACATATTTGAAAACATCGCGCTCTGCATAAAGTGGTATTATAATTGAAGAATATTTCTATTTCCCTCTGTTTCCCTGATACTGATGCATGAAAAGCTCGCTCCTTTCTGCTAAGCAAATCTTGATTTTTGTAAGAAACGGGTTAATATTCTTGAGAGCGATGTTGTAGTTTTCTTTTACTGAATCTCTAATATGTAATAGTATAGACGATCGATTTGGTTGACACATAATGTTGATAAAATTAGTAGTCATGAATGAAAAGAATGTATGGTCCCTGGTCATAGGAAAATGTGTTTGCGCAAATGAACAATACTGAAAATATTTTGATTATAGAAGACAAATATTGGTTTGAATCAGAATTGCAGGCGTGATAAATAACTGCATTTGAAACAAAATTCTCCCACCCATAGTGTAACGATTTCATTCCCCCAAGGTACCACATAATCTCACTTACTCATGCACTCAAGAAGTGAGGAGGAATTCGAAATATTATGCTCGGAATACTTGGAAGCAGCTAGGGAAGATAAGAGAGTTAAAGAAAATTGTTTGTTGTGAAGTGGTTCGGGACTAGCCTTCTATAGGCACTCAAGGCAACGAACCGACCACAAAAAGTGAACGAACGTGCAAGCCGTTCAACATAGATGCGGAACCCCTAACCCACGAAGTTACTTGCCAAATTTGAATTTATCAACAGAAAGATCATGGTCAAATAACCAATTGGACTTTAAAGGGTCAAAATACGCAATATTGGATTTAAAAGTAGATTTTTACTAAGTTAAAAATAAGAGTTTTACTTTAAGGAGAAAAATCAGATACTTTAGTTTAGGACTAAGTCAAGAGACTCAAGACCTTTGATTATCTGAGAAGTCTCATAATAGTGGAATTTCAAACTAATCGGGACCAAAAAGATTAATACGGAGACCAGAACCAACCTTTGAACGTGCGGTCAGTTGACGATGGTGCGCACGAGAAGTCTTTTCCTTCTTGCTCACTCAAAGTAGCAGCGAAGCATTTCCACATATAAAGTAGATACCCTCCCCTTAAATTTTCCACGTGGGATAAAGAGCAACACACAATCTTTTCTTTTCCTTAAAACTGATTTTGGGCTGAAAAGTCCATTTTCATTACTAACACATAATTTAGTTATTCTCATCATAGAGCTACTTAGACTATACAAAAAGGAATAGAATAAATTTGCGAGATTTGTTTCATATGAACCCCATTTCGTAAAGCTTCAAAAGGCACTATATTTTATATATGTGCTCTTAGGTCCAATTATAGCCATTTAAGAGTCATATATTTTGTTTTAGTTATAGTCATATCTTCTTCATTAGGGTGCAAACCTATAGCTGCTGAAGTTAGAATTATGATACTAGAAAAGAATTATCTAGTTTACCCAAAAAGAATTATTGTTATTTCACCATCTTTCCCAGCATTCATAAATATTTAATCTTACAAAAACTAGTCATTTGTCACAATTTGATGTGACTAGTGACTAGACAATTATGACATATAACAATCAAATTTAAGGTTAACTCGATTCATACTTTTCTCAGTTCCTAATTGATAGAGACAAATTGTACAATTCAAACTAAACCAACCTAAATCAAACCTGACCTGTAAGAATTGGATCGAATCAAATTATTAAAAGATTCGACTTTTGACCCATTTTTATTTTTAAAAAGTTCAAATAATATATACTATTTGACTTTGAATCGCATCTTATTGGGTCGGATCAAAAGTGTGTGTTCGTTTTAAAATTTCATACTATAAAACTTTACCCGTCCTGCCCCGTCCTGACTCGACTCTTCTTCACCGAAATTATGGGCCGGGTCGGATTGCAGACCCCCTAGTTCCTGACAGCCTCCTCAATGCATGTTCGAGCTGGTAACGTGCTGGATGGATCGTTTCACAATTCCAAGGAAAAGACTCATGAAACTTGATAGCCATTGCAAAATAAAGCATCAACAATAAAGTGGGAGACAGAAGAAAAGCTTCACTTGGTTTGGGGCCTAGCATATGCGCAAGCAAAGCAGAGCAAAGCAAAAGCAGATGCAATAATACCTCTCTCTTTTCATTCTAAAATAAACAAGATTCTAGTGTCTTCTGCAATTTTTAAACAATTCTCCTACCCAAAACCCTCTGGAAAAATGGTAGAGGTAACAACACGCTTCAAGCTCTGGATTTCCCACATCATCGTCCTTCTCGGCCTCCTGGCCTTCTTTATATGGTTAGGCATCCGTCCCAAAACCCCGAGCTACACCATCACTCAGTTCTCAGTCCAGAACAGCACAATCACATTCGCGATAGAGTTTGAAAACCCCAACAAGGATTCAGGCATTTACTACGATGATGTCAACCTGACCTTTTACAATGATCAGGACATCCTTGGGTCGATGAGTTTCCCGCGGTTCTATCAAGATAAAAGCGAGACTACCCACGAAACTGGGACAGTTGAGATAAATTCTGACCTCAGGAAAAAAACGGCACACCAGATATTGAATGGAACAGCTCATTTTAAGGTAGTTCTAACCACGAGGATCAAGTATCGAACCTGGGGTATTAGGAGTACGCGGCATAAGATGAAGTCGGAGGCTCAGCTACGGGTTGGTAAAGATGGCAAGATTCCAGGCAAGACCAAGCTGCATCTCAACTGGAAGAGAAGATCAAGATCATTGTAATGTAATCTATGTAACATTCAGATAAGTTAATCATTCTTTATATCCAATGAACGACCAAATAGTTCACAATTCTGTATTGATTTTCTACATACCCGAACTAGGGAAGAAGGAGAAAACACAAAACATTTTCCATAAATCAGGCACAACTATGCACGTGCTAATTTTTATACTTGGATGCTTGATGTATGAAGCAATACAAAAACCCTTACAAAGTGTCTTCTCTAGAGTAAAATTAAGGTGGCGGTAGTCCAAAATTAGAGTTCCACGTGCAAACTAACCATATTGATTGATCCAAATCGCCAATAATATTGTAGCAACTACAGAACTTAACAGAGATTGAAGGCAAAAGTGTTCAACGAATCCCAAAACTCATCATGTATGATATCAGTCCTTGGAATGATGCTTTCACAGATCAAGGTGGCATCACCATAATTACCGATAAGCAGAAAATCTAACCCTGTTGCACAATACAAGATGGATATTTTGACCTTGTATAAGCAGAAAGCATATGAGTAATTACAGCTTTCTCCAGAAAATTTTCTGCTTGCAGCTCTAAGCTGTGGTCTTTAACAGCCGTAAAACATCATCCTCAGTCGACACATAGTTGGCCACTATTAAAATTTGATAACTTATGCTGTGTATAAGAAACAGGGTAGTTTCCTATTTCAGTGACCGATGTTGTGCAGCAACTACTCTTCTCCATTTCCCAATTGGCATCTGCAGTAAAAGCCATCATAATGACAACTGAAATCCTTTTCTTGCAAACTTCCAAAAGGATTGGTTATCTCATAACTCCTAATTGAACGTGGCACCAAAAATATAACAATAACATGCTTACAGCAGGAAAGCCGCCAAAGTCTCCTGGTTCTTTAATGTCTTTTGTTACACAACTATTAGCAGCCAACCTGACCTACAGAATGCATAAGTCAATTATTACTTAGCATCTTACCAGCAAAACATGACGACTGATGAACCGAATCACAGAAATGATGCCCTGAAGTCATACAAACTCATAAAAAAAATCCCAATTTTGAAGGTTCCCACACAAGTAATAGGCTTGTTGACATAAAATTAAAGTTGAAAATATAGGTTGATTATGATATCAGTCAGAGATTGGCTTTACAGCATCATAGGTTTGGGCTTTGCTGAAATGTATAGTCGAGAACAGATATTTGCAACTACACTATTTAAAACGTAGACAGTCAGTTGAGGGAGAACACTAAGACAGACCGAGACAAGCTTTGAAGTTTACAAATTGGATATTGATAACCAGATTAGACAATTAACAGTCAAATGAAAGAAATACATGGAAGAGTAATGTGTAAGAATTAACAATGCTGTACTACTACAACAACTATATTACCTTTGATGCGATGCAAACATGATCACGAATGGCAACTCTTCCCCCCATTGTCACACTGTCACCAATCCTGCAGAATTTTGATAAATCTCATTAACTATCTCAGTTCAATTTATTTAAAGATGACCAAACACGAGGAGCTTTCTGAGCAGTAAAGAAGAACTAACATACGTTACTGAACCCGCAATTCCCACTTGCCCACAAATAAGGCATTTATTCCCAATTTGCACATTGTGACCTATCTGAAAGAAAAGGGCTACAAATGTCATCATGAAATGGTAGGCTAACACATCCAAATACAGTAACAAAAGTACCTGAACCAAATTATCAATCTTTGAGTGATCTCCTATTACAGTATCTCTCCAACTGCAAGGTCAATTTGAAAATAATTACCTATCTGAAAGCACTTACAGAATCCATGTTCTGAAAACATACGTAAACAATAAATTAAGGACGGGATTCAAAAAGATATACCTCCCTCGGTCAATACACGTGTTTGCTCCAATTTCTACATGGTTACCAATCTTTACTTTCAAAAGCTGGAGAGAGTATACAAAATGAAGATTATTGGTAAATGTAAATACAGCTTGTAAAATGCAAAGAGAATGATATGAAACGCAAGTAATTTCACAGCACAACACGCATAAGTCTGATACATCCGAGAGCCTGAATACTTGATGATGTGATTAGTTGATAAAGAAAGGAAAGAACTTAACTTTGTAAACTCTAGTATATAAGTATCATTACCTGAGGCTTCTTCACCATGTTGCCCTCTTCATCCATAAAAAAGCCAAAACCTGTCGAGAAAAAAAGGTAAAACCATTGAACATCTTAAGTGTGTAACCCAAAATCAAGATTAAAAATAGAGCTAAGGGCATTTAATAAAAATCTTCCTTACCATCCTGCCCAATGCAGACCCCATTATGGATGGTGCAGTAATCACCAATGTTGCAGTTGGCAAGAGATACATTATAACTATGAGAAAAAAGATGAACGAATATAAGTTAGAGCTGCTCGAATTCCAAAAATCCTAAAAGTTAAAAAATTACTTGTTATTCTTGTTGGCACAAATTAGAACTTCTTAATTGAAACATTGAAGACTAACAGGGTTCGGCCTGGAAGTTTCTCTCCCTAGATCATTGTTTTTACTCAAAGAGTATCTCAATGAATTGATCGAGATTATAAAAAAAGTAAAAAGATAACAACTTGGAAAATGCAGCAGTACCCAAGCCTAGTAGGATCGACCAATTGCAACAGCCGGTCCAACAATTGCCCCAGAAGCAATAATGGCATCCTCACCCACAAGAGCAGCTGAATGAACAATAGCACCAAACTCCACAACCGCTGTTCGGTGAATTACAGCTGACTCGTGAAAACTCCCACCACCATTATCCCACTTCCAGAACTCATGCATATCCTCAGAACCATCTTCTGAACTTAAAAATAAATTTCAAAGGTATCCATTCAAAAGAGAATTGGAACAAAATGACACCTTTTAAAAAAAAGAAAGAAATTAAGAAGGGAAAAAAACGAAAACCCAGAATTCATATGGCCACGGAGAATTCAAATCAAAGGAAGCATCTAGAGAATGCACAGCAACAGTTCTCACAGGCATTTCCACAAACATCTGCTGCTCCTAACCAAATTGCACGAGTAAAAAGCTAACTAACCGGGTTTCGAAGTTTCCACACGAGGAAGTGAGATGGTTTGATCCGTGCAGAAGCCGTTTAACATGCGAGTTATCGATGTGGGTATTAGCGGACTGTCAAGATTATAACACTGGTTTTTGGCGTTGGACATGATTGTGGCTGGGATGATGTACGATGAGGAACCAAGTTTCATCAATTTTTTCGAGCGAATGGCCATGATGCTTGAAGGTCAATTCTGAGCAGATTAATGGAGTTGGGGTAAGCTTTTTTTGAAATTCAGATTAATGTTTTCAAGGCAAGAAGTTGATTTCAGGGGGGAAAGGGCGGGGATTTCTCTCGATTTCTTAATAAATATAAAAAATAAAAGGTGTTGCTAAATAAAACTGTATTTTAGTAGTTGTGGGAGATTTTGTATAAGGTAATTACCATTAATAACATTTTTTACAAGGAAAAAGTTTATATTCCTTATCACCATCCCTCAAATTGGAGCATGATGAACAAGAATAATGTCCAACTTGCAAAAAGATTATGAAATTGCTAATCGTTAAAAAATGAAAAAACAAAAGAAAAGAAACAAATCACCAAAGAACGGGATTCAATTTCAGTAGCAATAGATGTAGCAGACTAGCAGGATCAACAATAACAATAGCAGCAGTAGAGAAATATTCAACTTCAATAAGAGCAGTGATTGTAGAAATTCTTGCGGGTGAGCTTCCAAAACAACTACCACCATAAATGAAAACATTCCACGACTTAATCAAACATTCAAGGGTTATATTCAAAATCATTTAAGTGACATGGTTGGACCGATGACAAGGTCAAGAATGAAACTTAGAGATGTGGCGGCATTGAATGCTTTGATGAATCAACTTCATGATGAAGAATTCAAAGATAAGACGGTTAGGGCTTGGATTAATTATTCAAACTTGTCGATTAACTGAAGACACCGTGAAGAACACTATACTCTTTTTTCCCACTGGGTTTTAATGAGGTAGAGTGTGATCTTTGCAAACTGTTGTAGCATTATTTTATTTTAGTCCAATAACTCGGCCATGTGGGTTTCTGAAGAGTTATTGTTTTTTACTCAGCCATTAGGGCTTCGGAAATATGGAGTTTTATTCTGATTATAATTAGATTTGATAAAATTAGATAAGGTAATATTCTTCAAGCTTAATTCTTGAAGAATTCGAGTATAATAGGGTTTATTTTAGGAATTCTAGTTAGATATGGTTTTAATTTCTTAAAACTGTCATAAGTCGAATCAGTTTCCAATTGTAATTAGGGTTTATGGCCGAAATCCAACATATAAAAAGAGGGGGTTGGCCAAGATTTTCAACACTATTTATCAATTAAATATTCAGAATTTTTGAGTTATACTAATTGCTTGCGAGCGTCTTCATTGTTGCTTAATCATGCGGGTTGATTAAGTATTAATAACATTGTGAACTAATCATGTGGGCTAGTTAGGGAGCAAGTCGAAATTAAGAGTATCTCGAGGGTTAGACTCTTGAATTTTGTGCGGCCAAATAAAGGTTTGCGAGATTCTTTCATTCGGTCAAAGATTTAAATTTTGTGATAGAATGTAAAACCCACGAATAATTGTGACTGTGTGTATTCATATACTATATATACTAAGTACAAAGGGTATACAAAGTAGAATCAGATATGGAAAATGATATATACAAAACCAATCAGAAAGG